>NDGM011147805.1:0-12009 GCA_002564305.1 Octomys mimax | reverse complement strand
GTGCTTTGCTAAGCTTGTTTTAAGTAGGTGCTTTAGACCACTGAGCCATCTCACCAGCCCAGCCATCTCACCAGCCCTCCATAGTAGCTTTGATAGCTTGAAATAAGAGTGAATATCCACAGTCTTACAAAGAGTAAGAATCAGAGTGGGGTAAGAGTTCCCTGTGTAAGCCTCACTCCCAGCAATATGTATCTGCAGGCCCTGCTTGGTGGTTCTCTGGATGACCTTACCTGCAAGGCTGATTATCAGTGTTAACTCAAAGTACCCCAGAATGAGACGCTCTATCTTATGAGGCAATGTCACAAGAATTTTACAGGCACTGTTTAACTAAATAGCTACTAGAAATGGCGGGTACTGATAGATTCTGGCCCTGGTATGAATTGCTAAAATCATTATGGTGGTCATCTAATATGGCCAATGCCCATCTTCCCAAGACTACCTACCCTCTTCTCTAACTCTTAACAATTTCCTTTCACCCTTCTCACCCCCTCAGGGAAGCCCCCGAATCAGCTCCCTGAGGCATATCTAAGCATCCCCTTCAAACTCCACCCCTGGCAAAAGGCCATAAAAACCTCAGCCTTTCTTTGTTCCAATCCAGAGAATTCCTTATCTTCCCCAAATTCTCTCTGTGTCCTCAAAGAAAATAAAGTCTCTTTCCCTTTTTCCTTCTGCCTGTTTCTCTGCTGCACCTGAAAAAAATGTATCAGGTACCAGTTAGGGAGAAACAAGAGCAAAATCAAAAAGTCTAAAAGAAAAGAATAGGAATTTGATATCCATAAAAGTTTTGAAAAGCTCATATATATTCCTGAGAATATAGTAGGCCACCTACATATGTAGAGTTTAGTAAAGCTCAAGGCTATAAGTACACTCAGGAAAGACATGAAAAGTCCCTAAGCTGTCATCTCTGGGGGACTCTGACTAAAGTAAGCATAGTGCAAGGACTAAGGGCAGAGTTGTAAACTGCCTAGATGGTTACTGAAGCAATGCCATAATGCACAGAGCCCTGCAACCAACAGCAGGAAACTTACTGGTTTCAGACATTTCAGAAAATTTATTCAGGGACTTCAGCTGCAATCTAGAAGATAAAAAGTGCTCTACAGAACTAATTTTAAAGAGGCACTGAGCAAATAAATCTTGACAACAGTAAATAAATGCTGAGCATGGTGACCCATGCCTATAATTCCAACACTCTGGGATGGTAAGGTAAGAGGATTACAAGTTCGAGCCCAGCCTGGGCAACATAGCCACTTAGGGTGCCTCTGTCTCAAAATAAAAAATAAAAATAAATAAATGGATGTGGAAGACCTAAGTACAAAGGACATGTGTTTCAATCCCAAGTAGTGGAAAATACATTCAAACACACATACATTTCTTCTCTGTGGAAGAAAGAAATCCTTGGGAGTTGTCACATTTGTGATTTAAAACCTAGATTTCAACAGAAAATTACAGAACAACAACGAAGAAAGAAAGTTATCACAGTAAATAAAAAAAAAGGTACCATATGGAGCACTTCTAGGGAATCAGCTATTTAAAATATGGTCAAAGCTATAGAGGAAATGATGTCCAAGGCTCACAGTAAAATATGAGCACAAAACTCACCAAACAAAGGATATCAAGAAAGACACAGATATCATAAAAGAGAACTAAGTAGAAAGTACAGCTGAAAAGTACAATAAGTGAAATAAAACTGTCACACACAAAGTCAACTCACTAGCAGATCAGAACAGGTGGGAAAAAGAACCAATTGTGATAGGTTCTGGCCCTTGTATAAATTGCTACATTATTTTGGTGGTCACCTAATATGGCTGAAGCCGTTAAAACAACAGCTTATCTTCCCAGTGACCACTTCCTCCTTCTCTCCAACCCAGGCCAAGATACAATTTCCTCTCACCTTTCCTGCAAACACAGGAGAGACCCCAGTCAGCTCTCCATATGTCCTTAGAACGGCCCCCCAAACTCCACCCTTAGCAAAAGTCCATGAAAGTCTCAGCTACTTTGTCTCTGGTCAGAGGATCCTCTCCATCTTCCTGTGTCTCTAGAGTCAATAAAGGCTTCTTTTATCTTTCCTATCTCTTTAATGCACCGCCAAAAAATCTAACAAATTTCACAATGTATCCATAGAGAGAATACAGTGTGAGACACTGAAAGATAAAAGTGAAGAAAAAAGATGGAACTGTGGGGCAGCAAAAGCTTAGGAAGAGGTACAATGCAAGCACCAGACACTGAGGAGAGACAGAGAGGTTCTGCAAGGATATTTGAAGAGTTACTGGCAAAGCAGTTGCTAAATCTTATGAAAATGATTTTATGTATACCCCCAAGAAGTTTAATAAACTTTAGTAAGGATGAACTTTGACTCAGAAATCCATACCTGGACACACAATATTCAATGTGTTAAAAAGATAAGGACAAAAAGACAAACTTGATAACAGCAAGAGAGAAATGACTTATCCTATTAAATTGATTTCTAATGAGAATGCATGGGTGGCAAAAGGCAATTAATAGCATAGTCAATGAACTGGAAGAATTAAACCCTCAACCAAGAATTCTTTGCATTCAGTAAAACCAAAAATAAAAACCTTCCCAGATGACCAAAAACCAAGAGAATTCATCACAACCAAACTGCTCCATAAGAATTAATAAAGGTTGTGGCTCAGCAAGTCTACAGACAGCCTATTAGGGGTTGTTCCTGACTTGGGACAACAGAGTGAGAGTTAAGGCGTACAGCCTGTCTTCTAAAGGCAATAAAAATATCCAAAAATTGTATGATGGCATCACATGACCGAGAATATACTGAAAATCACTGACATGTACACTCTTATTTAATTATTTTGACTTGCAGACTTTAAGAGGTTAATGGTACAGTATAAGAGTTGAATTTCAATAGTTTTTAAAAAATGAGTAAAGAAGAAATTATGAGACAAGGACAAGATTAAAGGGCCAAGGATGGAATATGGAAATAGGCTGTGTGAAAAAAAAAAAAAAAGAAATGCTTCATGAAGGTATGGTAGGGGATGGTCAGGGAGAGTGGACAGAGTTACTGACAGAAACAAGTGCCAGAACAGAAGAAGTAAGGCAAGGGCTATAAGTAAGAAAAGGCTAACACCCACTGGATTTGATTATAGTCATCAGGGTTTCTGAGATCATAGGCAAATGAGAAGAGAAACCAAAGCATCACAAGGATTTGGAGATAGATACAAAGTGTTAAAATATATAAAAAAGAGCAGGACTTTAAACCATCCAATGAGCAAGCTGAGTAGCATAATGATTGCAATACTGATAGATAGCATTTAGGCAGGGTAAATTGATTCAGTAGAATTATGTCTTATTCAACAGCTATCTTTAAGTTATTGTAAAAACAATCTTGACCAAGCTTGCATTTAGCATTCTGTATACTACTTGTATTGAAAAACAACTGGAGAGAATATTCCATATTAGTTTAGCATATAATACTCTTAAAGAGCAACAAATATATCTTCACTTTTACACCCCATGAGGAAGCACATCATTTGATTTAGCTTTCTCATCAACGTAAATCTTTAAATATTGTTTTTATAACATGCTGCAATAGCTATCAAATACCTCAGAAAGAAATTTGGAACTCAACACGGTAAATTTGTAACAGCATCTATCCATATGCTATTTTCACTCTACTTTCCAGGTCTATTTCTATACCTTCGCTGAAGTTAGCTAATCCAGTCCTATTTCTATTTTTCCATGTGTATGTATAGATCTATCATCCTTTATAAAATCTACTGTAAAACAAACTTCTTTTTAACAAGTGACCTTACCTGAGATATGTTCATTTCTACAGCTGCCAGAAGAATGTATAGAACTGTGAAGGTTCAGCTAGGGAGGCAAACAAAATAAGGCTGTGAGAGACCTTACATTTTCTACATTCATCTGCCTACAGATCTCATCACATCAGCTGGATAAAAGGCTTTCTAAGTAGGCGCATTCCTTCAGGTCCTGAGAAAGGACAGAAAAGACCACAGGAGGTAGTAGCACCAGAACCTGTGCATCACTGACACCACTCTGTGGGCTTGCACTATCACCAAGTAAGGCAATACTGCTTTTTGTGAAAGCATTTACAATATAAACTCTCTTCTGAGTCACAAAATAAAACATCAGAGGATTGGTTAAACATGCTTAATCACAGAACAGATAAAACTCCCCAACTTCATTAAAACTAATGATGTCACAAAAGCTATTCAATCTGGCTTGAGTTCCTATTGCCTTTACATCCTGAGTTAGAATTCCCACAGAAATCGAAATAGGCAGGAAATATATTTGTAAACATTTGTTCTAAATTACTTGTCTTTTTTTTTTAAAAACTGTCCTTTTATAAGATGCTATGGCCATTGCTTATGTTAGTAACTGTGCTTAATTCCTGCTTTTGTGCTACCTGAGAAGTCTACAAAAGTCTTTCATTTCAGGTACAATAATTTTGAGCTCCTATTATAGAAAACTTCTTCCACTATCATTTCGTTATTTTCTAGAGTCACTAATGAAGGAGCATCAGCGTATGTCTAATCGCTACATGTGGTGTTGGATGTGGTAAGAAAGTGGCTCCCAATCTGTAAAGACTGAGGGGCGAACGAGGGAAATGGGTGCTGTCTAGGATTTCGCCAGCTGGTTGTTTTCCAGGGACATCATGTCCTCCCCAGCCCTCCACTAAGGCACCTTTACTGTTCAGCCTGTCACTGGTCCATCCCTTTCAAGGTCACGGGGTCACCTTCTGCACACTGATCTATATCATCCGTGGTCACAAACCTGTGCTAGTGCCTGGTCATGGTGACATTACCAATTGTGAGACATGCTGGACAGAAAATCAAAACCTGCTCCTTTCTAGAATCTTCTGCCTGTGCTCAGAAGCTTCGGTAAAGATCTGTGACAGAATAGCTGGTCTTGTAGGACGGAGCAGTTTCTAGGACGACACTTCCTGCTTTATAGGATCTGCTTTGCGCCAGAGGGCCTGAGAAACAAATTCACTTTATGTGAAGTCTTTGTCTAACACCCTAAATTTGAATCTTGAAATTCACTACCAGTGTGCTACACAGTCTGGTAGCTACTGAACTGCGTGTGCAGCCCCTGAGCTCCTGAAGGTTGGCCAGTGTCCCAGACTGCTGTTTTCAAGGTAATGAGTTAAATGAACTAACATCAGAGAAATTAGCTTTTTCAGATCCTCTTTTTTCTTTTAAATTGCAGTTACTAAAAATTTTCAAACTATGTGACCATTTACCATTATTTTCTAGCGAACAGCACTACACAAGAATAGAGTACCAATTTTCACCTTTGAGGACTGAGATATCCTGAACAGTGTGGGAGGGCTCGGGGGCCTTATTTGACCCAGGAGCTCTGCAAAGAGCCTCCAAAGCCCAGATATCAGATGGTAATATTTTGCACACATGCCCTTCACCTTCGTGCATGGCAATCTGGAGACTGACCACTCCGCAGGAGCGTTCTGAAGGTTTTAGGGAGGTTCTGGCATCTCTAGGTTTGACATTTGGAAGCAGGTGGGATATCATGAAGAGAGGTAGGGAGTAAAACCTACTTATTATTATTATTGTTGTTGCTGTTATTATACTTGGCCTCCTTCTCACCTATTTGTTTGTGTTCTGCGGAACCACTGCCATGAAAACCGTTCTTTTCTCTGTTTAGTGGCACTTTTATAACAAGCACAGACGACCAGAAAAGACAATAAAACACCAAGCAAAGGGGCCAGATGTCTGGTACTGAGGATTTTCACGCTTACACCGGGACTTCCCAAAAATAACAGCAGGAGTCCTTACTACTGGCGCCCATCCCCAGCCCATAAGTCACACCAAGCCCCAAGTGCGTCCTCCGGGGCGGCAGGGGTCCCGCATCTGCCAGGAGGGGAGCAGAAGGCCCCGGCCCGCCCGCTCAGCGCCGAGCTCACCTGTTCCGGGGTGTCCGGGTCACGCGGAGTGCGCTCGCTGCGTGCTGACCCCGGGGCCGCCACTGTCCGTCACAGGTTCCCTGCCGCAGCGCCAGTGGCACTGTCCTCTCTACCCGCCAATGGCGAGACTGCCACCTGGTCCGGTCAAGAGCACTTCACGCAGCACCGCGAAGATCTATTCCCACAATGCTGCGCAGCCTGCCCGTGACGTCGAGAACTACAATTCCCACAAGGCGCCGCGTCCTAAGTATTGCTTTTGATTCCCCATCTTATTAGCAGGTGGGAAGATGTAAGGTACAAACCTAAGTGTATTCCAAGGTTTCAAGGGATTCTTGATTGTTCTTAGTTGGCGAGAAAATCCAGTTGTACTCATTTTAACACTTAGAGATTTACCAATATGACTGGACTTTTGGGAAAAAAAGGGTTTTTTCAGTTCCAGGGATTGAACTCCAGACCCTGCGCTTGCCAGGCAACTGCTTATTCTACTAAGCTATCTCCCCGGCCCCAGGACTTTTGAAAAATTAAGGAAAATAATCAATACTTTTCTTTGGGTCATAATGGTATCTGGACAAAGTAGGAAATTGTTCTTATTTGAAAAACATATATGCTGACAGCTGGGCAGGGTGAAGCATGCATATAATCTCAGAGCCTGAGACAAAAGAAATACAAACTCCTGGCCTAGTTAGCAACAATTAACCCTACCTCACAATGAAAAAATGTAGAAGGGCTTAGAAGGTAGCCTGCCTTCAATTTTCAATACCGCAAACTATATATATAATTTTTTATAACATATGTCTCATAACCTTTTTTATAACATGTCTATTGTAGAGAGCAGCTGAAGCTGGAGATTCACCTTGGGCACTCCTTGTCCCCTGGACTGGCCTTGCTGCAGCCCCCATGTGTATGTAGCTATAGATATAGGTATAGATGTATAGACGAATAGATACAGACATATTTACTATTTCATATTTATATTTGAAGGTATTAATTTGCACTATTCAATGAAATAATCACAGCAAATATGACAAAAATGTCACATTCCTTGAATTTGTATATGTTGTACTTCTGGTCCCACGTTTCCTATTTTCTACTATTCTGTGTGTCACACAGATACACAGAACAGCTGCCCGTATGGTAACTGAGAGGAAAGGGAATTAGGGAAAGTGGATTATCCCTTCAGAAATGCACCATTTAACCCAAGGATTCCAAAACAACTAAAGGTACGTATAAATAGCCTCCGCCCACAAGGGTCATGAAAGGCAGTAACAAGGTGAAGAAATGATAAGACACAGAATGCAGGATCAGGTGGAGCCCTCTCTAGAGATGGGAGGAAAAGGAACCACCACTCAACCACCATAGCATGTGTGTTCATACATTTGGCAGGTTGGTGTCACGTGGCCTCCCTCTGCCTAGCAACCCACTGCTTGGGTTGCCTTAGGTGCCTGGTGTTCTCAGAATGAAGCTGCTTATTCACCTGGCTCACCTTGGGCAGTCTTTGTCCCCTGGACTGGTCTTACTCCAGCCCCACATGTGTGATTCTCCAGCTTCAGCTGCTCTCTGCAGTAGACGTACGTTATTAAAAAAGGTTATGATACAAACAAATACTAGAAAACTTGAAATAGTGATATGTGGGGCCATATCAAGGTATACATGAGTGGAGAAAGGGACAGGAGGTGGATGTTTAATTACACATGCAACCCAAAATAAAAGTATTGTTATTGGCCTTATATTTCCATGAGGAAATCTTTCTTGAAACATGGGTGAGGCCCAGCCAGATAGATCAGACTAAAGTGCTTAGCCCCCTGGGTGCACCGAGACAGCAACTGTGACTGGGCATGGTGATGTGAAACTGTAAACCCAGCCCTTGGGAGCCTGAAAACAGGAGGATTATTACAAGTCTGATCTGTGTAGTGAGATCCTGTACTACATACATATAAAAAAAGAAACATGTGCACTCATCTGGCATTTTTATGAAATGAGGACATATGTGCCCAGTAACTTAATAAACATTTTTAAGAACAAATTTAAGTGTGCTGAACAAGTAAGCCAGAAACTGGAATGAGTCCCCAAATCTATCTTTCATTACCTTATACTCAGGTTCATCTATTTACATGTTATAGACGTGGTATGAGTTGTAGAATTTTAACTTCATAGATTACAAAAGGTTCTACTCTTCATGTTGTACTATGGAATACAACAAATACAATGGAGTCTATCTGTTGTATGTTATAAGTTGGAGCCCAAAGAAGCAATAGGAAGACTGGATTAATATAGCCTCAGAGGTCTCACTGAGTTTAGTCCCACTCAAAATGAGAAACTTCTCACATTTATTGAGGGCTAAAAGCAGGCTAAGCTAGGGCTGGCCAAATAGCTTAGAGGATTACAGTGCCTGCAAGCAGGTACAGGAGCCAAGGGTTCAATCCCCAGGCCTGCCAGCCTGCCAGGCCAGCGTTGCCCCTAGGGTGCACTGAGACCTTGCCCCCCAGGGTGCACTGAGATGGCTATCGAGACTGGGTCTGGTGGAGCATTCCTGTAATCTCAGCACTTGGGAGGCTGTAAACAGGAGAATCACTACAAATCCAATCTAGTAGTGAGACCCTGAACACACTGTAGACCTTTCCTTAAAAAATACAGAAATAATAAAATAAAATAAAATAAAATAAAGGGCCTGAGTTCAATCCACGCTTCCACCAAAAAAAATAAATAAAAAATTTTAAAAATAATAAAATAAAAGCAGGCTAAGAAATGTGCATAACTAATTTTGTAAATACAAACTACTATCTCTATTGTCTTCTGGCATTCACCAAACTAAGTTCACACAATGCTAGTGGCAACTAGGAAACAAGGCTGTTATCTGTGGCCTTGTATCCCACCTTGCTGGAATTTATGAGATAACAGGTCTCCTTGGGCTCTGTTTCTTGCTCTTTGCGCCCTCAGGACCCTCAGGCCCTCATATCACTACATTTATCAAATATAAAATTCATAAAACTGTTCAATATGATGATATAATGTTCACTATGATTATTTCATGCAAAATAATTTCACTTCTAAAAATCCCCTATGCTCTATCTATTCCCAAACTCCTGTAAATAACTGGGGTTTGATTTGCTTGCTTGCTTGTTTGATTGGTTGATTGATTGATTTCTTGTTTACACTATCTGCACATTTTCCCTTTTCCAGGATGTTATGTTATTGGACTGTTGAAATCATAAAATATGTATTCTTCTGAGACTGCCTTCCTTAATTCAGCAATGTGTTTCATCTTTTTCATTGGATTTGCATGACTTGACAGTTCATTAAAAAACTCAGAATAATATTCCCATGTAGGTATCTTAGTTACATTTCTCATTGCTAAATCAAAATGCCAAACATTCAAAGTTAAAGGAAGAAAGGTTTATTTCATTCACAGTGTAGTGAAGTTTAGTCCATAATTGGCTGGTTCCAAGGCAGGGTGGATGGCAGTGCAAGCATGGCACCTTAACATCTTTATCTTTTCCAGGCTACTAGGAGTGGGTAATTTTCACAACCTTAATGCCCTTGATCCTAGCATTGTACCATGAATCAATTCAAGTGTCACATACTCTAGATGCAGCAACCTGTGAAAAAGCCCCACATATGCCCACATGAGGCTTTGGATAGCTAGACGTAAGCCATAACAGTAGGGATACAGCACACTCTACCCACTCATCTATTAAAGTACATCTTTACTGCCCTCAAGATTTTTTTTGTGGGGGTTACTGGAGATCAAACTCAGGACCTTGTGCTTGCCGGACAGGCATGTATGTGACTGAGCTATTTGCCTGGCTCTGCCCTCAAATGTAGTCCAGAATAAACTGCTATAAATGTGTATGTAGGCTTTTTGTTTTACCCTAAGTTTTCAAAAAAATTGAGTAAAAATTAAGGAACCTAATTAATGAATTTTATAGAGAAATGATGCTTAATTTCATTTAAAAGTAAGACCTGAACTGTCCTCCAAAGTGAAAAAATTTTGCATTCTGACCAGCCACAAGCAAGTGTCCTTTCAGCAATACTTGGTGCTATCAGTTTTGCAAATTTTGGTCATTTTGTTATAGGCAAATAAGTTAAATAAAAATATTATAGGCAGTCACATAGGTCTAGGTCCTTGAAGGAGCCAGTGAAGAAGAAGAGATACCTTACAATTGTGGGAGAGACATTCTGTAGATCTCAAAACAAAAGATAAAACTGATGTACCCACATACTTCCTAAGGATAAACATCAGGGATTGATATTCTTGTAGGCATCTGTTGGTCTTACTGTGAATGCTTCTACCCAAGGAAACATGGCAGCAGGAATGAGAAAGATAGACAAGGAGAAGACAAAAGCTGGGCTAGCTGGTCACTGGTTCACCTGATGGGCAAGACTCATGTGCCAGCACAGTGAAACCTACGTTTATTTGTACTTTTGCAAAGTTAGTAACACATAACAGAAGGTTGCCTAGTGACTAGTAGCTGACATTAACGAGTCAGGATGCTTATCTCAGGACTGAGGTACCTTGTTTATTTTAGGCACTGAGGCCTAGTCCTGCCTCTACACCTTTAACTGATTTGCCAGCTTCCATGACTCCCTACATATCCTCCTTGTTTATTTTGTTGTATCAGAGATGGGTGTTCCATTGCAGTTAGAGAAGCTCTGTTTGGAGAAGTCTATAGAGGACCTTTTCATACTTGATACCAGATTGTAGGTAGTTGAATTCAGCAATATAACCCTACATATTGCAATAGTCCATAATCGTAGTAAGTTATCAGCACAGTTGGTAATTGTCAGAAGTTGTTGACTTGAGCCTTTTACAGCATAGCATAGTAATATGGCATTGCTTTTCATAGTTCATGGTTGCACTTTTCTGCTGGATGGTTAAGACCAAGTCAAAGCAAACTATAACTATAGTTTATAGTTACATTTATAGTATAATTATAAATGTAACTTTTGCTATCTGACAAGGTCAGTTACATCTCCTCAGGATTTACTTGGAACTGCATACAGCATCTCTTAGATCTTTCACACTGTCAGCCATCTGGATGAGTCACAGCCATTGATTGACCAATTTGCTCTCTGCAAAAGCATGAGAGATTTTTTCTCTCTAGGTCACTTTCGTTAGGCACACTATATATTGTGGATCACTTTCCACTGCAGCACCATAGTCTTCTTTATCAGAAAATCTTGGATACCACTTAGTTTCAGGATGTCACAGCACAGGTTCTCTTATGTCCTGAGTCCTCACTGACCTTAAGGACCAGGACCAACTTATTGGCTATTCTTTTAGCCCATCTATTTCTCTAATTTTTGGTCTGCAAAATTTAGTTGTTAAACATGCAGAAGAGAAGTTTAATAATATTATTACCCTATAACAGAGGCAGTTAAACTGAACATTACTGAGATCCAGCCCAGGCCCGGCGAATGTGTGGGAGAGCTTCCAGCTTCCCTGCACCCACGGGACCTCTCTGGACCAAAATTCAGGCACACCGCTTGAGTGAAACCCTCTGCTACACCCTCGAGACCCCTGCACCCATTTGGTACTCCCACCCCCAAGCCTGCCGAGTGAGTAAGAATTTCTGCGATGCTCTCAGGACCCCCATATCCAGACCCAGCCCATGCCCAAGTAGGATGTGGGAGAGCTTCTGTACTCCCCTATGCCCCCTGGACCAGGGGCACAAGAGTGGGGCACCACAGGTTCACTGTTGTGCCAGAGGGGCACAACAGGTTCACTTCCAAGGGCTGCAGCAGGAAGGAGCTGAACACAACAGCTAGATCAAAGCCAGGCATAACTGGGTAAACTCAAACTTAATAGATCTGCACCTGAATTTCAGTAGGTGCTAAGGCTATAACTGCACCAAAGCTCTACACCAAAGGACAGAGGTCAATGCTATACAAAATGACAAAGACAAAGAGCAAAATGCAATCCCAGGCCTCAAGCAAACCCAGAACAAGTGCAGAGAACACTAACAAAGCTGAAATGTATGAATTAACAGCATCGGAAGAAAAGAAACAACAGAAGAAAGGTATAGAGGAAATCAGAGCAGAATCAATTTCTGAAATAAAAAAGAAATCTCTGAATTCATAGCATCTGAAGTAAA
>NDGM011147802.1:0-21775 GCA_002564305.1 Octomys mimax | reverse complement strand
AGCCTCTTTAATAAATGGTGCTGGAAATACTGGCTTTCCACATGTCAAAGGCTTAAAATAGACTTATGCCTACCACCATGCAGAAAACTACAGTCAAAATCAAAGATTTACATATTAAAACTGAAACACTAAATATTCTGGAAGGAAAGTAAGTGGAAATCTTAAGGATATAGGAATAGATAAAGAGTTCATGAACAAAAATCAAATTGCATAGGAAATACTTCAAATAATCAACAATTGGGATCTCATATTGTAAACAATTTCTGTATGTTAAAAGAAATCACCAGGAGAGCAAAAAGAAAATACACGAAGTGGTAAACAATTATAGCAGACTTTCCATAAGACAAAGAACTTCCTATATAGAAAATATAAAGAATTTAAAAAATTAGGTCTCCAAAATTAAAAGGCCCAATCCAAAAATGGGCATCTGAGATGAATATGCACTTCACAAGAGTTACAAATTGCAAAATAAATATATGAAAAAAATGCTCAACATCATTTATCATTCAAGAAATGCAAATTAAAGCAATACTGGGCTGGGGAGATAGCTCAGTAGAATAAGTGCCTGGCAAGCCCACAGTCCTCAGTTCAATCCCTGGTACTGAAAAACAAACAAAACAACAACAACAACAACAAAACTAATGCTGATATACTATCTTATACCAGAAAAAATGGCTATCATCATGAAGTCCACCAGAACAATTGCTGGATAGACTGAGGGGAGACTGTTAGTGAGAGTACATTCTAGTACAACCACTATGGAAATAAGTATGGAGAGTCCTCAGAAAGCTAGAATTGGAGGCCCCACTCAAGCCAGATATTCCCCTCCTAGATATTTTCCAAAAGAACTGAAATCATCATACCACAGCAATATACGTGCTTACATAATTATAGCAGCACAATTTGTCATACCTAATCCTGGAAACAACCCAAATGCTCATCAACTGAGCAATGACTAAAAATAATACAGTATTTTTATACAATGGACTGTTATTCTGCTATAAACAGGATAAATTTGAATCTTTATAATCTTGAATAAATTTTTGTCATAAATAGATGCAACTAGAGAACATTCTCTTATGTGAATTAAATCAGATCCACATTTGCAGACATTGTATTATCTCATTAGTGTGAGAACCTGAAAGTAATGAAAATCTAAAAGGTACAATGCATACTGTGAAAGGGAAAGAAATTGCTCAATGGGAAGGAAAACCTGGCATGAGGAAAAGGACAAAAGAAAGAAGTAAAAAAGACATATTTAGGTATAAATGCAGAATAGTTTGGATAACTGTATTGTTAATTTCTGCTGGCCTTTTGAAAGGAGCAGTTAATGCTGAAAAATTCTGGTTTTAGTCTGATTTTTTTTATTCTATGCTCTTTTGAATTTCTATAACTTCTTTGTTATATTTTTGGTTTGTTTTTCTTCAAACAAATCTTACACATTCATATCTGGCAATCTGAACAACCAATTTGAAGATAGCATCATATTATACAGTAGCCATTGTTGAATTCCTATTACTTTGTTTAGTGAAATCTTGTCTCATTTCCTGTGCTGTTTTTTTCTATCACTATTTTGTATTCTCTAAAAATGAAAAAACAGATTTTATATTATACATATTTATAAGAAAAGAGTGTATAGTATATGCTTTTATTTATATAGAATTCTAAAATGAGTCTACAAATTGATATATTTTTCTTCTTCTTCTTCTTTTTTTTTTTTTGCATTTGGTACAGGGTCTACAGGGTCTCACTAAGTAGACTGGACTCGTAGTGATCCTTCCTGTTTTCATCCTCCCAAGTGCTGGGATTACAGGTGTGTCACATCACTCCCAGTCTCAATCACTGTCTCAGTGCACCCCTGGGGCAGAGCTGGCACAACACGCCTGGGATTCAACCCCAGCTGCTGCACTCTGCCTAAGTAGTCACTTTAGTCTGCTGAGCTATCTGGCAGGCCCATATTTTTCATTTACAATTAATGACCATACATAAATGTGTACCTATTGATGGGGCAGTGTGATGTTTCTATACATGTACACATTATCTCATCTTTAAATCACAGTCAATCTACATACGACCATATCATTTTATGATAAAAATATTTCAAATACTTTTTCATAGCTTTTTGAAATATACAGTATATTTCTATTAACTTATAGTCACCCTGCTGTGTAACAGAACAGGAGAATTTATTTTATCTAACTACAACTGTACTCATTGATCAGCCTTTCAAACCAATTTATTGATTGTGTTAGTTACTTTTTCATTGCTGAGACAAAATACCTGACACAAAAAAGTTAAAGAAAAAGAGTTTATTTCATCTTACAGTTAATGGAGATTTCAGTTCCTAGGTGTCTGGCTCCAAGGCAGAGTACTGTAGCAGTGGGACAGTGCCAGGGAGAAATAGTTCATGATGTGTCAGGCAGAAGGCAGAAAGAAACAAGTAGCAGCAGCAGCAGCAAGCCTGCCTATTTTCTTTTGCTGTATACTCTATTCAGGCTATAATCCTATTGACTAGTACCATGAATACCAGTGGTGAGGTTTTCACTTTCCACAGCCTTAGTCCCAGTATCACATTCCTTATCCTACATTTGCTTATACTAATTCATCCATCTTTGAAATTCCCCATTTATGAAGACATAAGGCTTCAAGAGGGTAACTAAATAAAAGCCATAACATACTGCTCCTGGACCTTAAAAGACTCATGTGAACCCCTTTATGAAAAAGTCACTTAGTCCATCTCTAATAGTTGCCAAAGCAATAGTTTAAGCATTTCTAAAAAGTCTAAGTTCTGATAGTTAAGCCAAGTCTTTGCCGTGAGTCCCTCCACAAATAAAAAGTTAAACATTTCTAAAATACAATGGCACAAGATAAATATTTCTATTCCAAAGGGTCCCCATAGGGGGAAAGAAAAAAATTGAAACTAAGCAAGTCTCAAATTCAGCAAGGTAAACATTATGTTCTGTAGTTCCATGTACAGAACTATCCTGGATTTGTAAACTCCAAAGGGCTTGTGTGGCTCCACCCCTGCTGCACTCCCAGTAGTTGTACTTCCTATGGCTTTTCTTTTGGCCTAGCTTTGCTCACTCCTTGCAGCTTTGCTAAGACGATTCTCATTGCTGGCTTCTCCACCATTCTGGCGTCTCTACCATGCCTTAGGCTTCATACTTAGAGCTTCACACACTGTATGCTCAGGGGCACACTGTCTGACCTTCCTTTCTTCTGAAACTTGATTTGAAACCTTCCTCACCTTACAGCTTTTGAATTCTACATGAACCTAAAATCAGCACCATATGTTTGACTCCAAGGTATTTTGCCAACTGGATTAGTAGCCAGGCTTTCTTTTCTCAGAAGTGTAGGTTGAAGTGCTGAGATTGCTTGGTACTATGAACCTACTCATGAGAAACAAATTGCCTAGGCCACTGACATTCTGGAACATGGTTTTCTGGGTCTCTCTTCCGAAGAAACATCTTTCACCTTTGAGGCTGCAAAAGCTGGAGGTTTTCTAGTTTTTGTGATGCTCTCTAGCTATCTTTTTCTGTTGTACTCTTCTTAGCAACTACATTCTTCTCTGCTAATTCTTTGCTGTCAGAGCTTCCTTTGTAGACAAACTTAAAATGTTTTAAATAATTCTTCCGGTGTCTTTGCTTAGCAACCAGGCTAAAAGCCACCAACAGTAGCTATTCAACCACCTCAACATTAGACTGTCTTGAAATTTCTTCTGCAAAATTATTTAATCCACCACCCTTAATCTCAGTCTGAGGAAAATTCTCTGGACAGTATCAAAATGCAGACAAATTTTCTGCCACACCGTAACAAATGCGATCTGAATACTAATGTAGTTCTTGTTATGAATTGAAATCTTCAAAACGTGGCCTTCATTGGCTGCATTTCTGCCAGCATTCTGTTCTTCTGAGCTCTAACCAGACTTCCCCATGGAGTTTAGTTTACAAAGTTCTAGAGATGCTTCTGCGTCCAGCATCTCCAAACCTTCCCATGCTCTTTCTGCAAGCCATATACAAAGTCTTTCAAACCATACGGTCAAGTACCATCACAGCATCAATTCCACTTCTTTGGTCTCAAAATCTGTCTTAGTTTTTTTTTTCTCATTGATGAGACAAAATACTCAGCACCCACATGTTATAGAAGAAAAAGATAATTTCTTCTCACAGATTATGGAGGTTTCAGTCCATAATTGGCTTGCTCCAAGGCAGACTGGCATAGCAGAGGGGTATTGCAGAAGAGAAGCAATTCATGGCATGGCAGGCAGAAGGCAAGTAAGCAGCAAGCAGTAGTAGCAAGCTTGCTTTGTTTCTGTGCCTTTATATGCCATCTGGGGTACAAATCTATTGATTGCTGTCACTAATATCCAGGGTGGAGCTTCCATTTTTCACAAGGAATCCCAGAATTATATCTTTAAACTACACACACCCATCCTAATTCAGTTATTTTCAAAACTTCCCACCTATGAACACATGAAACTTTGGAGATACAGCCAGATACAAGTCATAACAGTTGATATAAAGGAAATCGTTGTTTTCCTGGGTTGTGAGATAAGGGAATACGGCAAGAAGAGGTTACAGAAGTATATGTATGGAAATGTTTTAGAGATGGTGAATATATCATTTATCTTTACTTCAGTGATGGTTTCTGAACATAAAGATATGTACAAATTTACACAATTGCACACATAAAACATATAAAGCCCATTGTATATAGTTAATAGTACTTAGAGTTTAAGTTAAAGACCTAAATTTAAGAGCCAAAACTATAAAAATCGTAGAAGAAAATTTGTAAGTATTTCTTGACAGAGTGAATTCTCATAATTTGAATCTGACAAAGGATTCTTAAATATGTGACCAAAAATGTGCAATGAAAGATAAAAAAGGTAACTGGACAGCTTTTAAATTAAAACATTTTATGCTCCAATTGAAACTGAAGGGAATATGGGAAAACAGCTCGTGGACTGGTAGAATATATTTATAAATTGTGCAGCCAATAAGGGGTTCATATGCAGAATATATAATGAACATTTGCAACTCAATCAATGACAAAGAAAAATAATTCAACTATAAAAACCATAAGGGGTTTCATTTATAAACAAGCATTTCTTCAAGTAAATATGGCTATGACCAATAAGTAAGTGAAAAGATACTAGACATTATTAGTCATCAGGGAGACACAAATTAAAACAATAATGTGATACCACTGTCCACTCAGTATTATAGCTACAATAAAGAAACGTCAGGTAATAGGCTTTGGTGAGAATGAAGAGAAGGCACAACTCTCTTACATTGCTAGTGCATTTGCAAAATGATGCTGGGATCATAAAATGGTGAAAATGTACAATGGAACAACCACATCAGAAAATAACCTTGCAGCTCCTCTAATAGTTGAACATAGAGTTACTCTATGCATCAGGATTTTTACTTCTAGGTATCCCTTCAAGTGACATGAAAACCTTTTCCCCACACAAAAGCTCTCCCATGAATATTTACAAATTCATCATTCACAATAGCTAAAATTTAGACACAAAACAAATGCCCATCAATTTATGATGCAATTAATGAACAAAATGCATTATAGACACAGAGTATAATACTACTCCGGCCAAAAGAAGACATAAAATAATGACATGTAGTTCAACATGGATGAATCTTGAAACTATTATGCTACTTAAAAGAAGCATATCATAAATAACCATGGTTTTATAATTTGTTCTACAGAAAATATCCAGAATATAGAAATATGTAGATAGAAAAGAGCTTAGTGGTTGTTGGATGGTGGGCTGTAGGTTGGGGGGAAATAGGTGGTGATAGTCAAAGGGTATGGGTTTCTCATGGAGATGGTGAAAATTTTTTAAATTTGACTTTGGTGATATCTGAAAACATCTGAAATATATTAAAAACTTGAGTTCTACACTTGGGGTGAATTGTTTAGTATATAAATTGTATCTATGTATATGTGCTACCATATTTATAATAAAGTTTTTTGTTTCATTTTATCTCTACTATATTAACTAGATTTCATTAGTCTGGATCTGCAAGTACAACACTCAAATCTCAATTGTTTTAAAATTATAAGGGTTTGTTTTTGTCTTCATATGCACATCACTAGTCAGCTACAAGCTCAGCTTTGTCATTCTTACTCCAGCATCCAGGCTTGTGAAATTGTGTCTAAATGGAATATTATCTGGCAGAAGGGAAAAGAAAATTCTGGAAAATATCATGCTAGAAATTAAACTTCCCGTTTGAAGATTAGTTTGTTTATTTCTGCACTCAAGCCATTGGCTTGAAGTACTCACATGGTCTCTATCCTACAGTAGGGATTTGAATCCAGACATGGACACAAGAACTTATGTTATTACTTACACACAGCATCACCACTCAGGACTCACAGAATGCCTTCCACTTCCTCAGAGCCAGATGTATCACAGTCCAAACAGGTGTAAGAATACTGCGTTAGCATTCATTATTAAATGAGAACAGATTAGCATTCAGGACTTAAACATGTATCTATTGTCATTGTAACATACCACTGGTTTTGTCACTGATCTTGGCAAAGTCTGTGGTTCTCACAGTCACTTTCAGGTCTGAAGAAGTGTCTGGTGACTTTACACATACCAGCTCTGCATCACCCTTTTCCTTGTTCCATGATTTTATTTGTTTTCTGCCTGACAAAAGCTACGCTGACCAATGTGCATGGTAACACTCACTTATCTCTCCATATTAAGCTCAAAGAAATAAATATTGACAAGAATGTGCTTAAATCAAATGGACAAATCAGACTCTTCCATCTCTGTAGTTAAGGCTGGACGTCTGTGTCACAGTAAGGGGAGGAGAGTTGATAGACACTACTGTGCCATGAAGAATTGACAAAGTAGATCCTAGATTGGGGGGAAAAAGAACACACAATTCACACAATACCATGGGGCTTAGTTAGTAGAAGTACATCTGACTACTAGTAAGGACCTAGTGCAAGAGTGTTGAATTTGAGCTTTCAATTTTCTGTCATTGGAATCTGATCTCTACTGAACTGGTGTTCAGCGATCAACCTCAAGGCCTAACAGAGCGCGGGCTACACAGAAGGTGCTTAACAGCACTTGCTAAATGTCTGACTGACTACTGGGGAGTAACTGAGAACATTATAATGTCACCAGAAATAGGCATACATTAAACAGGTAGGGACACAAATCAAGCATAATGCTAAAAATACTACACAGGAGTCTTTCTTTATCCCTCCGGGGTATGTTAAAAGACCCTCAGTGGAAACTTGAAACCCTGGAAATAACAACTCTATATATACTATATACTTTTTTAAACCATAGATCTTAGAGATCCCAGCATATGATTATTTCCTCCTTATTAAGTTAAGAACTTTCACATTTTCACTTAAAGGAAGCATTCTATAGCTTCTCTTGGACATACCTGAGTAGCCAACATTGCTTATCTTGTGCTATGTGGTCACTACGAAGTAAAACAAGGGTTACTTGGCCCAGCCTAGTGACCAACATCTGTAATCCCTGTGTTATGGCTTATATCTGGATGTGCCCTGAAAGCCTCGTGTACTCATAGGTGGTGCTTTTGGAAGCTGACTGGATTATGAGGGTGCTATGGCAGACTTGCTGTTCTGAGGTGGGCTCTAGTCAGGAAACATGAGTCTCTGGTGACATCGCCTAAACACATTTCTTTCCTTTCCCATCTCCTGCCCTGACTCTGATTCCTGTCTGTCATGGCATGAACAGCTTTTCTTCTGCCATATCCCTCAGCCATGCCAGCCTGCCCTGGAGCCAGCTGATTATGGAATAAAACTTACACAAACTATGAGCCCAAATAAATGTTTCCTCCTTGCAGTTGTGGGTGTCGGATATTATGTCCTAGGATGAGAAAAAAGACCAGGACACCTATGCTTGGAGAGACTTGAAGCAGCACAGTTGCAAATTTGAGCCCATCTTGGGTAACTTAGTGTGAGAAATGATCTCAAAAAAAAAAAAAATGTGAATTAAAAGAGCTGGGCATGTAGCTCACTGTAAAACTCTGGGTTCAACCACTGGTACCAAAAAACAACAAATTGATAAATTAAATAAAAATGTGGATTACTTAATATACTTAACACAGCAGCTTATGCAATAATACCACAACACAGTAGATATGCTAGCTCACGTGGCTATTGAGTGGCCAACAGGTAAGTAACTTACACAGGGCCGATGCCCTGGACACAAGAACAACTCATATCCTGACCAGGGTACAGCAAGAAGGCTCAAGGTTTCACATGAAGCTCTGAATGATGCACAGTTTAAAACACATGAATTGTTTATTTCTGGAGTTTTACACTTAATATTTTCAGAATGCAATTGACCTTGAGTAACTGAAACAGCAAAAAGGAAAACTGCAGGTAAGGGAAGACTGCTGTAAGTCCCTGTGTTAGTTTGCTTGTTTTGACAATATGCATCTCATTAATAATTCCAGTTCACAGCAGGCATTTGAGTAGGTGAATATCAAACAATAGATCTGACTGCATTATTGGCATAAATTGGTAGAATGAGGGCCTATTGAGAGAGAAGAAAAGGGAGCCTTCCCAGAAACGCCATGCAAAAGAGAAGCCTCTTTCTCAAGCTGGTGCTCTGAAGCCTCCCCTGAACAGCAGGAACTAGTCTAATGTGATAAAAACTGCTCTCTAGGGTGGCATCTTAAAAGGAAACAAGATTTCTAGTTCTTTGACCTTTCAGAAGAAGAATCTCAGCAGGGATGCCTAGTCTTGGCGCACACCCTCCAGCACTGGGAAATCTTTGAAGAGCTCAACTTTGAAGAGTGCCTTCCTACTTACTGAGAGCGCATACACAATGAGGAGAAACCACCCAAGTCTGATTTCCCAACCCCAGCCGAACTTTCTCCTGGATCTCTCCTTTGATGGAGGCAGCCCGAACCCCTTGGAGATTTCACAGAGCCGGTAAGGAGCCACCAGAGAAAGCACATTTTTATCTGGCTATTATGGTGTGAACTCAGCCAACAGAAAGATAATGGGCAAAGAAAGAATTGTGATTGTCCAGTCAAGAAGCTGGAAGCTTCTGTGGCTTCAGGCCAAGAGATGGAAGGGAAAGTGAATGACAAAATAGATTAAAAATATCCTCACTGTACAATGTATTTGAAAGGAGGAGTGTTGCTTAGTTGTGTTGCCTAGGGTTCCCCTCCGGTAATGTGTTGAAAGTTGATTTTTAGCTCATTACAGCACTTTCCTTTCAAGGGCTTTACTATAATCATCACTTAATTCAACATTTTTGCTGTATGGCTTTATGACCTTTAGTTACTTTGGAGGTGTTTTACTTGAAAACAATAAGAAAGAATGACTTCAAAATTTAGAGTCCAGGGGTTGTGAACTTCTATATAGAGAAGGAAGAGGAGTTCAGAGATGGATTGTTCAGTGTTGTCCAGGAGATTCACAAATAACGCAATCGCAGACCCTGAATGCCTGGCAAAATAATAATCTTGTGAGCACTACTTGTGAACATTAGTCAAATAATCCTCTATTCTATGAACTGTGCTAGAAGTTTTATGTTCATAATCTAATGTGACTTGAGTAGGAAACAAGGCAGCCTGTTTGCTGAAACGTTCCATTCCATTGCAAGCTTTCCTATAGAGAATACAATTTGGAAATTATTTTAGGTTTTGCAGATGTTAGTTATTAGTGTGATGTTCCTGTTGTGGGGAGTCATATTTTAAAGCAACAACCCATGTGCTTTCATTGCTGGTAACTCTCCTTTTGTCCACTGGCATTGCCAGAGGATAAGCAAGATTGGAGAGTGTCAGTTCTAGATCAGAGAACGGTACACCAGGAAAGTGCAGAAAGAAGGTTTTGAGCTTCAAAGCCCCACAGAGCTGATAACATAAAAAGCAGATGTGAGAGAATGATGATGGTGGAGGGGGCTTTTCCATTTTATTTCTGTCTAATTGTAGGAGATCAGGTCACACAGTGCCCTCACTCAGAGTTCTTCCAGGAAGGAATTTTATAGTCAAATTCGCTGCAGGAATAGACAAGCACATAGCCTGCAGCATCACCAGAGATTTTCTTAGGGTTTCATTGGGCTAAAACAAAAGCCAAATAGTTCTCTTACTTCTGAATGGTCATCAAATTAGCTAAAAGGACCAGGATTAGGATGCAAAAAAAGTCATGAACTGATACCTCTAAGACTTTCCAGTTAGATAGCTGTTTTTGCCCAAGACAAGGTAATGACATTTTAACATCTATCTTTTGCAAGCTGTCTACCTCCTCTTCATGGCAAGAACAAACAGCTCATGGTGGAGGACTAAACAGAACTTGGCTTGAGCAACTGCACTGAGGTGTATGAAAAGAAGGAGAGCTACCTTTCTGCTTGTGCAGCCTGGGGATCTGTCATGCACATTAGCACTGTTTCCTGGCTTCCCACCTAGTCTCAGAGCTCAGGAATGCTATTGGAGAAAAGAACGTGGTTGGACATCCATGAAAAATTGAAGACATTTGGACAAACCTCATTTATCTTGAATTTCAGTTCTCTTATCCTTTGGGATGAACTGGACTGAATTAAGCAGGTGTGAAATCAGCTTTTGTGTGGCTGAGGAGATAAGGAGGAAGCCAGTTGGTGAGGCCCTCTACAGATTCCCCCGCCCCAAACGTTAACTGGGGCAGTGTTGTGTTTTGGATCTAGATGTCCCCACCAAGCCATATAGTCATGAGGTGGGCTTATGGTGCTTGTGATTAATTCATGATCCAATACTGGGATTATAGGTGTGAGTGCTAGGCCCATCCTGGGGGAGATAGCCTGAATGCAATATAAGGGGTGGAGAGAGGCTTTCTCTCTGCCACTGTAATTAAATACAGCAATTTTTGTCACTCTGTAACTTAAGGCTACATAATACCAGTCTGCCTTTGGAATCATGCGACATTTTCCTTTGTGTCTCTGCTCACAGGACATCTTTTTATAGTGGCCCCAGTCCTGTTTCAGGAGGGGCCTGCCCTATTCCAGTATGACTTCATCTTGACTGGTGACAACTCCAGTAGCTCTAACTCCAAACAGGGTCACATTCGAGGTAATGAGAATTAGAATTTCAGTAAATCTTCCCTAAGGGATAAAACACAATTCTCCTGTCCTGTGAAATCATTTCTTTCTGGTTCAGGGACCAAGAGCGTGGCTCTTCAGAACTTTCCTCTGTCTTTTTGCTTTTGTTGTTTTACTGTTTTCTGCCACCATGAACAGCTGCTCTCTTCCAAGTACCACTCTGCTTTGGAGCTACCTGATGATGGACTGAAACCTTCACAAACTGTAAGCTAAATAAGTCTTTCCTTCTTTAATTCTGGGTGTCAGGTATTTTGTCTAAGCAATGAGAGAAAAGTAACTGAGACAGGCAGCCCTATTTTAGTTCCATTTGACTATATTTTTTATTTGCCTTTATCTGCTGAAACTAAAGTAGAGCTAACAGCATTTATCATCCTCATATCACAGCACTTCTGCATCAGGAGATGGGTTATGGGTTGGATTGTGAGTGTTTCCACATTGCTTGACCCACAGGAGGTAGGGCTTTGTTGGAGGTCTTCAGAACATTGGGGTGCCTTCAAGGGGACTGTGGGACCCTGGTACCTTGCTTGTTCTACTTTGTTTCCTTGCAAAAGGTAAACGCTTTGATTCCACCATATGCTTTTGACACATTACCTGGCATCCCTGCCAGAGTCCTAAATGTAGTGGGCCCATCACCTCACAGACTGGAACCTCTAGGACCATGGGCCAAAGGAAACCTTTCCTCTTTTTGTTTACTATCTGAGGATTTTCTTACAGTGACAGAAGGCTGATTAGTGGAACTTCATTCCTCACTTTTTGTTTGACTTTTTCCTCTTATCTTCAGCCTCCACCCCTATTCTAGACAGTAATATTGACATGCCTCCAAATTCCGAAGGCTTCAGTTCTTTTATGTTGAGGAATCATGTAAGATTTTTCAAAGGCTATTTTTGGTTCTGTATGAAGAAGCTTAAAAACCACTTTATTAATTAAATGCTTCTAAGTTTCTTGTAAATCTTAAGAAGGCATTATGGGGTAAATTGTGTTTTATCCTTTAAGAAAGATTTACTGAAGTTCTAATTCTCACTACCTCAGAATGTGACCCTGTTTGGAGTTAGAGCTACTGGAGTTGTCACCAGTCAAGATGAAGTCACACTGGAGTAGGGCGGGCCTCTCCTGAAACAGGACTGGGGCCACTATAAGAAGAGGACCTGTGAGCAGAGACACAAGGGAACAGGTCACATGATTCCAAAGGCAGACTGGGATTATGCAGCCTTAATTTATGGAGTGACAGAAATTGTCAGCAATTCCCCAGAAACTAAGGCAAAAGCAAAAAAGATTCCCTTCCTTGTTGTTGAAGAAATATGGCCATGCTGGCATGTTGATTTCAGACTAATAGCCTCCTCTCCTGTGAAATCATTGCTTTCTGGTTCAGGGACCAAGAGTGTGGCCCTTCAGTACTTTGTTCCATCATCCATCAGAGACTAATCTAGAAGGGAGGCAAGAAATACATTTATGGACACAATAGCTCTGCTTCTTCATAAGTGTTCCAACATGCTCTCCTTACTGTGTTCAGCCTTTCCTTTGTTGTATTTACTTAAGCGCTCTTCCCTCCCTTCCTTCTTTTTTGTGATATATATATATATATATTTAGTGCAGGGTCTACAGGGCAACCAGGGTCAAACTACACAGATCAGACTTGTACTGATTCTCCTGTTTTCAGCTTCCCAAGTGCTGATTACAGGCATTTGCCACCACGCCCAGTCTCAATCGCTGTCTCAGTGTGCCCCTGGGTCAATGTTGGCCTGGTAGGCCAGGGATCAAACATCCGACCCCTCTGTCTGCCCAAGCAGGTGCTTTAATCTGCTGAACTATATGGTCAGTCCTATATTTTTAATAGTTCTTACCACAAGATGAATCACCAGAAGATAAAAAAAATAAAAACCTACTTTTCTCCCAGCTGAAGAAAATCCCCCTCAAGAGTGGCATATCTACATGTGCACACTCCCACATGTGACCAAAAGTTGTCATTCTTAAGGCATATTTCATAGTCAGGCCCTGGATTGGGGTTTCAGAACTGGATCAACTCCTGCCAATTTAGCAACTGTTTCTCTATGGTTTCTGTGTGGTCACACCACATGCTTGATGGCTGCCCTGCAGAGATACAAGGACTGTAGATTCAGTCCTGGAAGGATCCAGTGGTCTGAAAAGCCAAGTACTACAGGATAAAAAAAAAGAAAAGGAACAAACACATTGTAGTTCTGGGATGTCGCTCTGGCCTGTTCTGTGTGCGTTATTTATATGGTAAGGCAGATAGAAGTTCAGTTCTCAGAATGTGTTAACTCTGCTCTGGGTTTGCTAAGTGGATGCTTATCTAGTCTCAGCATTCAAGTGGGTTAAAATATTTTACTGAGATTTATTTATGCGGGTAGACATCCATTCTCGCAATGGAAAATATTTATTGAACACCTGTGATATGTGAGGCTCTGTGTGCACCAGAGATAGGGTAGTAAATAAAACAGAAAAATCCCCATCCCCAAGGATTACATATTGATGGGATAAGCAGACAACATGCAAACTAAATGAAAATATATATGATATTTTAAAAGGACGACTATGCATGAAAAAAGATATGTAGGTGAGGAGAATGGCAAGCACCCTAAGGAAGTGCAGAATTTCTGATTCTAAGTCACGCGGTCAGCAAAGACATAAGGAGGTGATATTTTGAACCAATATGACTTATTGACTTTGTGGTGTGGTGGGAATGGAAATAAAGTTAGAATTGGAAAATCTACATTCAGCTCTTATTGTGGACTGAGTTATATCCCCTTCAGATTTATATATTGAAGCCCTAAACTCTAGCACCTCAGAACATGATTCTATTTAGAAATAGAGATTTTTTTTTTTTTGTATTTTTAGGAAAGGGTCTACAGGGTATTCGGGGGTTCACTTCTCAATCGGACTCGTAGTGCTCCACCTGTTTACAGCCTCCCAAGAGCTGGGATTACAGGCGTGTACCACCATGCCCAGTCTCAATGGCCATCTCAGCGAGCCCCCCCACCCCTGAGCGGGGGGCCGGCCTGGCAGGTCTGGGGATCGAATTCCTGGCCCCTGCTCCTGTTTGCAGGTGCTTTAATCCACTGAGCTATTTGGCCAGCCCTTTTGGGAACAGAGATTTGAAGGAGATAACTGAGCCATAGTTCAATCCAACTGGCGCCTTCCTAAGCAAAGGAAGAGGAGTCCACAGGCTGCAGAGGAAGAGGACAAAAGCTGTGTGTGAAGACACAGCAAGAAGGCATGTGCAAGACAAGGAGAGAGGACCAAGGGAAGCCAGCCCTGTGAACACCTACACCTTGGGCTTCCGGCTCCCAGAACCATGAGAAGACAAGGCTTTGTGGTTTAAACTATCCAGGCAAGAGGCACTGGTTCTCTTCTGCTTCACCAGTGCCTCACTCAAGCTCTTGCTGATCCTCACCTGAACATTTCATTTTCATGCATTCCTGCCTTCTTGACCTCTATATGAGGAGACGTGACCCTTCAGACCTAAGTGTACCCCAGACTGAGCTCTGCATTTTCACCCTTCTTGTCTTGCTCCACTACAATCTTTTCCATTGCCATGACTTTCAGCTCTGAGCTTCTAGTTTCTCAGATTGAAGCCCTACAGACCTGTATGATTTAACTCTTTCTGTCAAAATCCAAATCTAGAATGTCAGGCACTTCTGTAGGTTCTACCTTCGAAATGTAGTCACTCAAATTTAATCTCACTGGCTGGGCTGGAAACATCCCACTTAAGTTACCAAGGTTTCTCAGTCTTTAAGAGCTCCCCTGCTGCATCTATGCCTTTCCATGGTGTATTTCAAAGCAGACAGGGGGACCATTTCAGCCGGCCTGCAGCTTCCTTAGGCCAACAATCTCCAATCAGCACACACTGGAAGCTTTTCCTTCTCCCTACCATACAGCTTTACCCTCTTCTGCCTGCCTTCAGTCTCTGTCAGACATGACTGACAGCAGTTGAATAACTTGCTTTAGCAAATTCTAATGAAACAGTCTATGTTCTTATTTATGTGGCCTTCATTTATTTCCATAGAAGTGATCCTTAAAACACTCAACGCTGACTGGTTTTATGGCCACACTGAATGTTTTTAACTTTGTCTTAGTTCTATTGAGTGCTGATTTTGAAAATTAAAGGTTTTTCTGTAGCAAAATAGAAAAACATTAAATATAGATAGGTAAGAAATTATTGGGTAGAATATAGATAGAATTTTCTGAGATTCTCCTGTTTAGCTCCCTCCCCTACTATTATATAAAAACTATATCCATTACTTCTTAAAAGTCTGGATTGGCCCAATAACAACCATTTCATTGTACAACTTGAGTGATCTGCTCTTTTCCATTTATAACAATTTCCACTCTGTTATTATCAAATGTCTAGAGGAGAACAGATATAAGGAGATTGAGAATAACAAAGTGGAAATAAATCAGCGTGTTATATGATATTGTTAAGTCAGACACACGCAACACTGTTAATTTGACCCTGAGTTTGTGTTCTTGTCATTAGGAAGTGTATTACCTTCACTTTTGCAGTGTGATTACTGTTACTTAACATAACATTTTCATGAAATGTGCTCTGGAATCCTTGTGGCATGAGGTGTTGCCACCTCACCTACATTAAGCATCTATGTCAAGCCTGTGTAAATCTAATCATAATCACATGACCTCTCAGAATGTATCATCTTAACATACATTATGAAGCAGTGATATACATGTATTCCAAAGGCTTCCTTTTCCCTTATAGCATTGTCATGACTCTTGTTCACCTTCCCAGCTTCTTTCTGTTACCAAAGCTTTATCTCTGAAAGCTGTGTGTCTTCTTTGTTAGAACCCAAGGAATGAGTAGTTGAAGACAAAAAACAGCTCATCTTGTAGAACAGAAAGATAATCATGTGTTGATTTGAACTGTTTTGTGATCTCACATACAAATAAATGACTTATCTTCCAAACTTTCAAAAACAACACTACATCTTGTTTGCGGATCAGAAGAAAGATCTCAGTGCTCAAAATAACTGCTGATATAACTCCTGTATGTCACTTTTCTGCTACAGAAGGCTGGCTATATTTAACATACTTTAATTAATGCTAAAACTCTAATGTTACTGAGTATAAAGAAGTTTGATATTGTGGGACTGTAATAGAAATTTATTCAATGAATTTTAGTTAGACAACCCTGTGATTGGTTCCTACTTACATGAAATGTATGTTGTTAATTCTTAAGCTGCTTATTCTCTCTCTCCCTTTCTTTAAAAAAAAAGCCTGAAATTCTCTTCACCATTCTTTTATATTTTATCTGCCTTCCTAGATAATTACAATTTGAAGGGGGATGCTCATGTTAAGCAAGTAGATATATTTTTGTGTACATTTTCAATTTAGCAAAACTAGAAGAAAGATTCTTCATTCACTATTCTATAATAGTTCAATCTAGTTTATGGAAAATAATAGTCTCTTATCTTCATCTACACTTTATAATTTTCAATCATGACTCATATGTATTATTTCACTAGTGTGTAGTAATTGAGGGTAGAGCTCAGGCTCAGAATCTAGGCAGACTTAGAGTTTGGACCCAGAATCATCACTAAGAATCTAACTTGGGGGAAATCAACCTGGATTTGCTTCATTTTCGTTTCCTCATTTGTAAAATAAAGTTAATAATATTCTATCTCAGAGGATTATTGTAAATAAAGGAAATAATGTAGAAAGTTTTAAACCCAATATTTAGTGCATATCAAGTGCTCAGATATTTCAGGTGAGGGTGGGAATAGGGATAAACAACTTGCTGTAGGAAGCACAAATATTTCCTCCACTTTGAAACTGTGACCACTAATACCCAGAAAGGTTAAGTGAGTTACCTAAGACCCTACAACTAATTAACAGAAGTTTCAGACTTGAACCTTTACATCAGAAAGTCTAGTTCAACATTCTTTAAACTTCAACATAACTAGTAAAATATTTTACATATTAAATTCACTGAGCTCAGTGATGCCCAGAGAGCTGGGAAAGCATTGTTTCTGGCTGTGTCTGTGAGGGTGTTTCTAGAAGAGATTATTGTTCAAGGGAGTGATTGAGTAAAGACCTGCCTTCACCAGTATGGGTACACATGCATCATCCAGGCCTCTGAGGGCCCAAAGAGAACAAAATAGAGGAGAAAGGGTCGATTATTTTATATATATTCATTGTTATATTTCTCTCCCCCTCCCCCCTCCCTCCCCTCCCCTCCCCCCTCCCTCCCCTCCCCTTCCCCTCCCTCGCCCTCTCTCTCTGCTCTCAGGCACTGGAATTTCTGTTATCCAAGCTCTTAGCCCCTGGGTTTTAGCTCTAAACCAGACTCTTAGGTCTTCGCTTTGGGGTAGGTGTTATACCACCAGCAATAGTTTCTCTGTTTTGGGGCTTGAGAATGTGGCTGAATAACACAACCAGACTTCCTGGTTTTCCTATC
Source organism: Octomys mimax (assembly GCA_002564305.1). Taxonomy (NCBI): domain Eukaryota; kingdom Metazoa; phylum Chordata; class Mammalia; order Rodentia; family Octodontidae; genus Octomys; species Octomys mimax. The sequence goes on along the minus strand of NDGM011147802.1, from coordinate 4,262 downwards.
TGCAGCCAACACATCATGGGATTTCCAGGTTTCCATAATCTTGTGAGCCGATTTCCATAACAAATTTCTTCTTATAGCTCTCTGTATCGTACTGGTTTTGTTACTCTGGAGAACTGTGGCTTATATCACCTTTCTTCACCACAGTCATCCGAGAGTTCAGCATACATTTCCTTTGAGGAAATCAACTTTTACTCAGAGGCTGTAAGGCCTCGGCACACTATGATTGAGAAATTCTGCCCTCTAGTGGCCAAAAAATGTAAAAGGGTCCTTGGGCTTGGATTTCTCCCCTTTCTACCTTGCTGAATCTTGAAAATGATCTTTGCAATGAAATCAGTTGGCCTGTGCTCCTCACAACCTTGGAGAGTTATTGATACCTGGGCCTTTTGGATGCACTAAAAAATAGCTACACCAACATCAGTTTCTTTACAAAGAACTCCAGCCCACAGTAATTAGCTATTGTTGCACAAAATTGTCGCAAGACAGACTGTTCCATAGTCAGGGGCATGCAATGAATACTTACTTCCCATTATTTCAGGCCCAAGCCAGCTAAAGTCTGACTGATGTGGGCTGGGCTCAGCCTCACTCTGCTTGGTTCCAGGCATTCCCCTGAGTCTTCTACCCTCCTTGAACCAATCTTGCTCCCTCCATGGAAGAGGTGAGTCATGCACATCAGATGATGCAAGCACTTTTCCAGCCCCTGATCTCATCTTGTCCTCTAATAATTCACTCACTAAATCAGGTGAGCTGGACAAGTGTGAAGTCACAGGGTCTAAACATTCTGCACCTATGCAGCCGAAGAAACAAAGGGCGTCATTGTTGAGTAAGGAGTTAAACGACTGTCAATGGTATCATTTTCATTAGAAGGTCATTGCTTTTCTCTGAAAGGAAAAAGAACAATTTTTTTCTCTAAGCCCCATAGTTTCTAAAGTACAACAGAAAGCAGATTGTTTATGAGACAAGGTCTCACTGTGTAGTTCAGGGTAACCTTAAATTCACTGTGTAGCCCAGACTGGCCTTGAACTGAAGGTGACCTTCCTGCCTCAGATTCCTTGAGTGCCTCTCCACTAACAACCTACCTTAACTTTGGCTGCTCAGTTAGCTAGTATCCAGTACCACAGATAACTAATAAGAGCTTCTTGAATGAGACACAGACAGACCCAAATTGTCAAAGGGGTTTTAGGAGAAAGCAAAATCTATAAAGGGGAATATGGTAATTTGGGTGAGTGAGGTTCTGACGATCTAAGAGGAAGGATTAATTTCACTGGACGTGTGTGTGTGTGTGTACCTTTAACAAAACAGAAAAAAATAATAATAAAAGGAGCTTACCAATCCTTCAGCCGTCTAGAATGAGTGGATTCTTGCTTTAGGCCTTACTTACAATGGCTCAGATATTTCCTGATGCTTTAGTATTACTGTACTGTCAGATTGTAGTCATGCAAAAACTAGCATGCGGTCTTGTCTGTGGGACAGCTGAGTACAGCATCTTGTGATTGTGACTCTCAGAGAACATATTTCTTTAAGCGTGTCTGGTTTTCATTCACTCTATTACATTTTGGATGAACTCATCAGAGCTGTCAAGCTGGATCACTTCATGAATTGCACATATCGACAGGACTCTAAGGCAGCACTCAATTATTGTTAATTATTGTGTTAATTGTTTTGGACTTCAAAAGAATGAGTGGAGTAGAGAGGCCATGCACATTTTTGAAGTCTAATATTGTCTACGAGTCTTTTCTTCTTTTTCGGAACCGGGGATTGAACTCAGGCTCTTGCGCTTAACAGGGAAGCACTTATTCTACTGAGCCATCTCTCCGGTCCCTTGTCCATGGGTCTTAAAAGGTGAGGATGTGAGATTTTTGGAGCAAGAATGTGAAGGCAGGGTTGGGGCTTGGGGGCGGGGAGTGTTTCCTATGTAATCCTGCTCAGCTACTTGGAAGGATATAATTGAAATATGAAATGGCCACATTTGGACAGAGTACAGTTCCGCTCCCAAATGTATGAACATCCTTTGACTACACTTTCATGCAAATTAGGTAGATGTATGGCTTAGCAACCAACTGCACTCAGAATAAAGAATAAATTCCCCAAGCCCAGTTTAAACAAAATAAATGACAAACACTCTCATAAAGAGAGATGATTGACATTACATAGTCCACGAAATTTTCTTTTTTAAAATCCTGACATTTTATAACATAAAGAGATAGTGATTATATTATGTACTCTCCAAACTTCAAAATTAAAAAAAAAGACACTGCTGGGAACACAGAAATAATAAGTCCTACAACGAATGCAATTAGGCTGAGTTAGATTAGAGAATCCACGGAGGATAAGCCACTGGGCTGATTATCTTGAATTTAATTTGCTGCTTTTGATATTTTTCTCCCTGTATTTTAGTGATTCCATGGAGATCAGCTTACAACAGCTTCATTTTCAATTGGTGTATTTATTTATTTATTGGTTTTCTTTTCGCATCAGGTATAAGAAAATAAAACTACTCAGGACTACTATCAGTCTTCTACCAGCCTCATCATTTCTAGTAAAAAAAAAAAAAAAGAAAAAGTAGTATTATGGCATCGCACATTTAAATCTTCTCCCTTGGGGAAGCTCTAGACCAAATATTTTTAAAAAGGGGACTTGAGTATTTTATAAATACAGAGATTTGTTGAGAATGGACTTAAACTTAGTGGGTGAAATAGAACATTTCTGTGTATCTTTTCTGCCTCTTGAAATATCAAAATTTCAAATAAAGTGACAAGATGCTATAAATACTCAGGAGATGTCCTTTGTTCTGAGAACAGGCAGAAATTGTGAAGGGAGAGAGTTGCACATTTATAACTGGTTAATTCTAAATGAATCCCACTGACCCCTCATCCTTGTGAGTTGACTCTGTTTCCTGCTTGGCAGTGAGGGTGTGGGGGTTCTTTCTCTGCAGATTTTTTTCAAGAAATTTTATCCCACTGAAGATACCATGAAAACTTTGTTGCCTTTACCACAAATTTAACAGAGAAGATAGAAAGATGCCTTCAAATTGCAGACTCCATTTCTTTTTAAGAATTTCTCTACAATCTCATGAGTTTGAATTTCTCCTAAATTGAACTGGTCTAACCCTTTCTCTTTTTTCTGTATTATTAAGCCTTACTTCTTTATTTAAACAATTGAATTGAGAACCAGTACATATTGCAATAGTTGGTAAGACAGAAACACACAGTAGTATATAACGCACTGTACTATATTCTAAACTTGGTAATGTATTTGTCTACAGAGCAACCCCCCACTCCAGCTTTTTTTACTTTTTTGTTGTTGGTGGTGGGTTTTTTTGTTGTTGTTTGTTTTTGTTTTTATTTGTTTGATTGATTGATTTTGGCTTTGTGACACAGGGTCTTGCTATGTAGTTCAGGCTGGCCCTGAACTCATGATGTATAGCCCAGACTGGCCTTGAACTCCCAAGGATTCTCTGATTTCACCCCAGGTTTTGGGATTACAGCTGTGTACTGTCAATGTGTGCCTCCAAGCAAGCCCTTTTGGGTTGTTTTATCTGATGACTCAGCGACACACATTTCTCCTCTCATGACACACAGCTGTCCTGAAAAGCAATTCAGTGATATCATATCACTTAACTTCTAGGAACTCTTCTATCTTCGAAGTTTTGGCTTGGACAAGAAGTATTAACACTGATTTATTTGTGGAGAAGATTTGGAGATCAAAGAGTGCAATGTTAATTTAAGATACTAATAGCCAGTGTGTCTTCTACTTTCTTTGGGTATCAAAACATCTAAATTGTTGATAAAATTTTGTTCTGATGGAAAAGAACAAGAAAAAAATGATTTGAATTGCTCTGTTTGTGATTTTTTTCTCACAATATCATATCTTAAGTGGAATATTAGCAACATTATCTTAACACAACAAATTGTAAATGTCAAGGAATTTTCTATTGCTATGTTTTTACTGTCTAGTTTTTTTTAAAAGCTAAAAGTAAGCTAGAAAGATAATTAAGAAGACACATTCTACTGTATTATAACTTATTATAGGTATTGCAATTAAGATAATCTTCAGAATACAATGAATTCACATCTTTATTTTTAATTCTTTAAGTTTCTACTTTTCTACTTCTAATTGTAAAATTAAAGGTTTGTTAAATTTAAATATATGTCCATTTAAATTATTTCTGTAATGTCATGATTTAGATTTTGAATTACTGCTCTTATGTGGCTACATTTTATAAAACAATCTTTTTCAATTTCCTCCTGTTAATATTGACAGAA
>NDGM011147794.1:0-18187 GCA_002564305.1 Octomys mimax | reverse complement strand
CTGTGCTTTGCCAAGCTTTTTCCAAGTGGGTGCTTTAGACCACTGAGCCATCTCACCAGCCCCCCACCAACTATTATTTAAAGAAAATAAATAAAACCCCCAAAACCCCTGGCCCCGAGTTTATTTAAAGGAGGCCAGAAACTGGAAGCTGTCTTCAGTTCCTGTACACCGTACATAGTCAATGCTTCCCGAAGGCCTGAGCGTGTGGTGGTTGATATGCTGAGCAGTTGTGTGTTTTGCTTTCTCCTCCACAGGAAATTCCTGGAATAGCCCTGGTGACAGAGGAGATCCCTTTGCTTCTGATGAAGGTAAATCACTTACAGTGAGGCGCGGGCATAGCACTGTTTGACTAAACCTCTGCTGCCCCCAGTGGCCACGACAGGCACTGCAGGCTGCTGGTGGGCGTGGCCAAGGCAGGATGGCTCTGCCGAACCCTCTTGGACTGGAGTGGTCACTGGGTCTGGTGTCACAGCAGCTCTTAGGAATGCTCTTTGAAGTTAGAAAATTACAGGGCTCCACTACAGCCGGGTCCAATTAATACTTGTCGCTGTGCCTCCAACCAGTAGTGCAGGAGTTCTTGTGAGCTATCTTGAGATAGCTGGGGAGTTGTTTTAACTTCATTTGGAGTCACTCCCTCAAAACAGCACAGATACAGTCTCCAACCTTAAAGCGACGGAGGTCCTGGGCGCGGGGTCCTCTCACTTCCGGCTGCTTCCGAGAACGACCTTCCCATCTCTCCGCAGTGGCAGTGGCTGGGGCTGGCTGGCTGTGTGCTCTTTCCTGCACATGGAGCTGGGGCTATTAGTGCCTTCCTGCAGTCTGTGGTTTCAGAGCAGTCTGGGGCACAATAGAGAGGGTGGGGCACGGAGAAGAGCGTGGGCGAGGAGTTACAAGGGCGAGGAGCCTTGCAGCACGATTTCCTTGAAGCTCCGCTGCGCTTGGCGTGCCTGGCGGGCGGTGATCGGAACTGGGGTGCGCTGGGAGGTCTAGCTCTGCAGCCTGCAGCTCACGGGGCCCCGCCTTTGATTTGCGTTTGATACTTTTGGATCCTTGCAGGCCGTGGCTGGGGGATCAGAGCAGTAGGCCCATGTGTAAGGTCACCGTGATTCCCTGTAACTATAAGGGGGCAGGGTTGGTGGCTCTTAGAGTTGTCCCTTAAGGAGACACTGGCCAATTCTCTCTAGGGGGATGTGTAGGATCTCTGGGAAGCCCTGCTAAGGTAGAAGGATGCAGGAGAAAAAGAGGTTTTATTAATAGTTAAAAGGCGTGGGGCCAGGGAACCAGCTCAGGGATAAAAGTACCTGCCTGGCAAGTGCAAGGTCCTGAGTTTAATCCCTGGTACTGGAAAAAAAAAAAAGGCGTGCCAGACTGCTTTGTCCCTTCGCTTCATTGCGTGTGTCTTTCCCACCAGTTCTAGCATTTAATAGGTAGCAAGTGAGTGAAGAGAGGGGGAAGAGCCAAAAAACGTTGCGCAGTTCTGCAGTCTCTCGTGTCCTGACTGTTCCCTTACTGCATTTGGTCTTTGTTGTAGAAGCGCATATTTTACCTAGGAGTAATGAGTGATACAGAGATTTTTTTGGTAAATAGTACAGAATAGAACATACCATGAACAGTTTTCACATTACCACATAAATATGATTTCTAAGAGACCCTGTAGGAGTTGCTATCCCAATTCATTTAGTGAATCTATTTTTGGATATTTAGCTTATCACTAGATATCATTTACTTTTTTTGCTATTAGAAATGTTTTGGCACTTACGCTTTCACGTGCAGCTTCTCTAAGGTTAAACGCCAAGAGTACCACTAGGTAAAAAAAGACCATGACAATTTTTTTTAATAGCTTTTCTTTCTTACTGCCAAATTAATAAAATTATGGTAATTTAGACCATTGTAAGGTTTTATGAGTCTACCAGTTTGACTATAACTTCATCAGCATTGTGTATCTTCTCTAAAAAATTAGGGGTAAACACGTGATGGGGTGGTGGTCCTCTTAAATTTGTCATTCATTGGCATATTCTAAGGATATCATGTGGCTTTGCTTAGGCAGAAAGTAACTTATTTTTGCACTGGTGTGTGTGTGTGTGTGTGTGTGTGTGTGTGTGTGTGAGACCCCTTCTGTTTTTCCTCCTTTGACACCATCCCCTTGCTCTTTCTCCTGTCCTGGACTCATCTTCAGCACTGACTGCGCGGACGCTGCTTCCACTGACATTCTCATCCAGGTCTTGGGGCCCTTTGGTGGCCCCACGTGTGTTCCTGTGCTCATAGTTCTCTAGGACCAGACTGAAGGACAGTCACTCTCTCTGACCCTCCCCTTGGAGATATGGTGCTCTGGGGAGGCCTTGGCCACAAGACAGGGTGGTATTCACTCAGATACGACAGCCCCTCTGGCCTGTCCAGCCATTTGGCAGGAGAGATGCCTTTTGGTGCCGTCTCCTCCTCTGGCCCTGAGCAGGCCCCTCCGCTTCCTTGTCTCTGCCTCCACAACATCAGTCTCCACGCCACTGTATTTGCTTTTGATCCACTTCCTCTTACCCGGGTCCCAGCTGAATCACACTATGAGGGCCTCTGCCCCCCCCTTCCCATGGCTGCACCACTGTCACCTGCAGAGCGGGCGCAGACTGCTGGACTCTCCTGGAGTATGCAGCCCATCTCCTCTGACCGCCCTGTCCTTGAGGAGCCCACAGGGGATCCCACTGCACGACACTGCCCGCCTGCTCTTTTGGCACTGACTTTAGTGTGAGCCAGAATGCTTCGCAGATGCTTGAATGTATCTCTGTGGCCTGAATCTTCATGCTCCCCCAAATTTGTCCATTAAAGTCCTAATCCCCAAGATGATGGTTCTAGGGGCTGGGGGATTGGCAGGGACCTCATGATTGGGATTAGTGCCCCCACTTGTCCATTCTGCCATGTGATAGTGTGGCGACAAGGGGCTGGCTAGGATCTGGCAATGCCCTGGTTGGGGGCTGCTCCTCTCAGGGACTGTGAGGCATGAACACTGTCATTTGTAAGTCACCAGCATACAGTGTTTTGTTGTCACTACCAGAATGCACCAAGCCATGTGTGAACATGTGGGGGTGGAATCAGCCAGCGAACTAGAAGACTGTCACCTAAAGAGAAGACTTCCTCTTTATAAATTGTTCTTAACATGATTTTTAAATATTGAAACAAGGTCCATATCATCAAAAGTGGCTTTCTTAAGAATGGCTTGATCCCTCTGTGAACTATGATTTGCTCTAGGGAAAGAGCAACTTCAATGAAAGGTTAAAAGTTGTGCTTGATTTTATAATGAGAACAGAAACCACTAAAATTAGTCAGCCACAGGAGTGTGTAGAGATTTTAAGAAAGGAAACAATAGCTTACTCAAATATGAGGGAATGAGCATACTACAAGTAGAGAAGTGGGATAGTTTTTATCAAAGTACTTTTTAAAACCAGATATCTTTAGCACACTTAATCACTTTTTTAGAGATTACCAGAACCTGCCCCCAAAATTGGTCAGGTCCGAGGGGGTGGGTTAATACCCCAGGTGTGGGGTCCAGTGGGGAAGGTCTGGTATTTAGGGGTCTATTATATGCTGCTTCTCTTAAACTGCATTTAATAACTTTTAATTACACCAAACACGAATATGATTAATTACTCAGGGGAAGTGTGACACTCCCCAATAAAAACAGGTCCTATAGTTTAAGTCAAAGATTTGTTAGAAATACAAAGTATCAGTACAACCATAATGCAATAGCTTATAATGTTTGGCGATTACAGTGGCTGCAACGATGTAGCACTGTTGGAAATGTCAGTTGGTTATGTGAGAAGTAGATTCCCCCCCAAGTTCATCTTGCACCTAATTTTGGTACATGAGTTTATAGTGAGCACTGTGAACGTCATAGGCCATAATTTTGTGGTGCTGCAGAGAAGCCTTCCTCACCAGGAGCAGAGCCTGGGCCTGCGCCTTCTGTCGAGCTGAGCTCCCATGCATGCAGTTCCTCTCCCTGAGCCCAGAATCAGGGCCTCGTGCTTTTGTTCCTCGCGGGCCAGCCCTAAGGCTGTGCCACTTGGCTTCACAGTTCTGGTTAGAGATGCATTTAGGTTTTAAGGTTCTCGGGGTACAGGCGTGGAGAAAGCCTGCTGTGAAAGGAGTAGTTTAGACAGTGCGGTCAGCCTGCAGGTTGTGCTGGGCCCTGGGTAGCTAGAAATGCAGCCTGTGAGGTCACTAGCGGTTAGCATTGTTACGTGACTTGTGGCGATTTTCTCACTACTTCAGTGCAGACTGTGAGGGGACAAGGGGATGAGGGGACAAAGGGAACAGGTGTAGGGGTGCAGGGTGGTGCAGCCACGCCTCCGGCACCCTCCACAGCGGGACAGACGGGCACCCCTTGCGCCAGGAGTTACACCCTTGTGCACCTTGGTGAGCAAAATACTGCAACTCCAGAGGCTCGGACGGCAGGCTAGGTCCGTGTGTGTGCTGTGAGGACAGTATTCTGCGTCACTAGGCCGACGTGTAAGCTTTTCCATTTAATTATTAAACTTGGATTCACGTTATTTCGTCACGTAAGGTGAATGAATAGTTTGTTCATTATGTGCATTAACTACATTGTGGTTTTCAGATGTGGCCCGAAGCAGTTCCTCTCTGCTCAGCTTGACTCCAGCAGCTGAAAGGCTGGGCATCCCTACCTTGGCGCCAAAAATAGGTGATTCCAGTTTTAAAAACCCAGGCTATTAAAGAGTAGCTCATAGAACCACCATCTGGGCAAGAAAGAGGGACTTTTTCTGCTAGCTATAGGGAGGGAAGAAGAGGCCCATCCACATTCAGACCTTCAATCTGCAGCACACAAGTCTCTGGAATTTCAGTTGTCTGTGTGGAGGTGCTCCTGCTGTGTCTCAGTTTAGCTCACTGCCTTAACGTCTACACTGTCTGTCTGTCTGTCTCTCTTTCTGGTACTGAGGAATAATATCAAGGTCTTTGCACTGAAATACATCCTCAGATCTTTACAAGAAATTAAAAAATATATTTGTTTTTTGAGATAGGCTCTTGCAAAATTGCTAAAGTGGGCTGGGTTCGAACTTACGTTCCTCTTGCCTCAGCCTTCCAGTGTGCTGGGATTACAGGCATGTGCTGCCACCTCCAGCACATGGACATTTTCCGTTCTATTCAGTCTGTGTAGTGTTAGTGGGCCCTGGGGTTTCTTGAGGCTGCAAATAAGAGCAGATATGAAGATGGGCTCTCGGAGAGCCAGGTTGGACAGAAGCATTAGCTCTGTGGAGGAACAGCCCTCCCAGCTGTGGCCTCCCTCCTGAGCTGCGGGTTACTCAGCAGAAGCAGGACTGGTGCCCGAGGGCCTTCAGAAAGGAAAGAGTGTCCATTCCCGGCAGTCACTTGCCAATGAGCCAGTGCCACAGGGCTCTGGGTCCTGTTTTCTGTGTGTGGGTCAGTTTCCAGTCCAAGTGGGCAACATCCCTTCATGGAACCCATGGGTCCCTTTGTTCCTTTGTGATAGGCTACATTTGGTCATCATGTCAGTCATCCTGAGAGGCCAAATGAGGTTATTTCTGAAGCAGAGACTTGGATAACTTTCCTTCTTTCCTGAGAAAAAACTAACACGCCCTTGTGTGCAGGAAAACACCCAGGACCATTGCCTGAGGATCGGACTGCTCCTAATACCATGTCCCGGGAGGAGCTAAGTTTGGAGATCGCGTCCCTCTAAGCGCACTCTTGTCACGTACCTGGTGATGTGTGCCTTGCGCTGGTGGCCTTCACGCTGTGCTGTCATTGCTCCTATGGGACAGCACTGGGGGTGGCCCTGCTGGCCCAGTGCCAGGTGCCCATGGTGGGCTTGCTGTTCTCTTGGGGCTCCCAAGCAGAGGCAAGGTGCTGCACCTGGGCTGGGATGATGGGCTCTCCTGCCCCTTCCCTCCATTCTGAGCCACAGTGTCTAGAATTTTATGTGGAAGTTGCTTTAACTCTCTGAGTTGTACATGCTAGGGTCGACTTGGCATCTCTCAGAGCCAGGCCGGAGCCTTCTCTTTACCAGCATCTCCTGTTTCTAAATACAGTCACCAGCCTGCAGGGAGCCAGGTCTGTACAATTTTACAGCTGAGGGTGGCTTAAACAGAGGGTGACTGCACTTACTTGGACCTGTTCAAGCAGCAGTTTGAGCCCTTGCTGACCACAATGGTCAGCTGAGGAAACTCTGAAACTCCCCGGGCTTGGAGCATACTGCAGACCACTTAAATCCCAGGGCAATGGACACGGGCCTTTGAGCCACATGCAGGCGGCCACAGGGAGGAGTGCTGCTCTGTTCTCGCTAAGGTTGTGCCTTTGATCTAAACCCAGAACCCACCTGCTGGTCTGTCAGGCTTTCCTCACTCCCCGAGCCTGCCTGGAGCACCTCTCCTCTTAGCCGGAACTTGCTCAAACCCATGTCCATCCCCTGGTCTCCTAGGCCTCCAAGCAGAGCTTTCAATTTACAGTGATTTTTAAATTTTCACACCTTAAAATTGTCACCCCTTCCTTAGCTGATACCAGGTACGGAGTCCACATGTGTTGCTTTTTCTCTGTCCACTCTTAATTTCTGGAAGATACTGTAGGTATTTTCAAAGGCCAGTGACCTCTGTGAAAGACCTGTTAGTTCACATGCAAATGTTTCTGGGGCTCTTGGCAACTATTTCTTACTTAAATGTAAGTTTGAATTTTTGCTTTGTTTTAAATTCTGAACCTCCTTGTTCTCAGTGGTTTTGTGCTAAGTTAGGTCACAATTTCCTTTGAATATTTGGCATAAGGAGTAGATTCCCACCTGGATGGAGAGGCTCCTGTGACAACTCCTCCATGTCCCGACAACTGGTGGCCCCCAGATCTCCAAAGCCTGCCCAGGGACTCTTGGGCAGTCTGGTTTTTGTCTTTATTTTCAGGTGACAAAGGTTGCATGGAGAGGAATTTATTGAATGGAGGAGCAGGAGGTGGCAGGTGGTCTGGGAGTGTCTTTTCTTCGGAGCTGTAGTGTAACTGGGGTCCTCTGTCCTAGGGACAGCATTTGGCCAGAGAGGATAGGTCCAGACAGCAGGCAGGCGGGACCTGGGTTTCTTGCTTTCCCTGGTTCTGCTCCTGGGACAGGGAGGTGGAACAGGTAAGGCGAGGAGCTCGAGTGGCCACTAGGTGTCACCACAATGCCACTTACAGTAGTTCCCGCCTGGGTCCTCTGAGCCCAGTGAGTCAGACCCTGGGCAGCAGGAAAGCTGTGATTTCCAGGGAGGGGCTAAACAGGCCAATGTCCTGTGTGCTTTTTCCCATACAAGGAATAAACACAGGGTGATATGGGCACACTCATTATAAATAGTAGCAGTAATGTTTAAAAAGCAAGCAAGGAAGGGCAGTTGGGCCGGCCTCCAGGGTCCCCATTTGCCCCAGAAACCACACTTGGAGGTTCTGCAGTTTCCCTGTGGTCCTGACACATTGATTAAAGTCATTCCTGTCCCCAGGAGAAGGGACATCGGCTGGGTGGGCATTTCAGGTTTCTAAAACAACAAGTTTTAGAATATTATCATTTAACTCACGTTACTGTTACCTTGAAAGTTGGTTCAAGCCAACTGTGACTGCTTTCTCCAATAAAAATTTGGGTAACACTCTGTTATTTAACATTAGCATCCTTTTCCTGAAAGATATATTCATATTCCAATATATATTGGAAGTCTATTGGCACATGATCACAGTCATCAGAGGGGTTTGCACCTGTCCATGCTGCATCTATTCCCCAACACCTTCCCCTCTCTTTAACCCCTCTTTCCCTCCTGGTTTACTAAAGCTTTGTTTCCTTCTTTCCTCATTTTTCCTTTTCCCTTCTTTCTGTTTCTCTTTCCCCTCCCCAGCTCTCCTTCCCACTCGGATGTGTTCTTCCTTTTCCACAGCCCCTCTTACACACCTTGGTCCCTGTTTACACTTTCCATTTCTCACACCGGAGAAGCAATGCAGTAGTTACACATGTGCATCTGAGTTCCGTCACTTAAGCATATGGTCTCAAGTGCATCCATGTAGCTAGACTATTTTAGGTTCTCTCATTCTCTTGCCGGCCCATCACCATGAGAGGTAGTCGATCCCTTTTTTGTGACCACATAGGACATAAGTTGGGTCTCTTAGAAATACATATTTTGGCAAGAAAAAATGATCATAAATCCATCTTCCTCAGTTGGAAAATCAATCTATGTCAGTATATCCTTCAACATTAAATATGGTAGCATGGCATTTTATTATTAAGAATGGGTCAGGTGGGCACCTCCTGCTTCAGGGCAGTGCAGTTATGGACAATTCCTAATCCCATGATGCCAGCTGATTCTGTTTGGGAGTATTTGACAGCTGAGTATGAGGTTTATTCATTCATCTTCTTTTTGATTCCTATGATGTGAAAAATACTCTTGGGGGTAAATAAGCCTAGCAGGAAATTAAGTAAGCCTGCTTTACTTTTATGAGTGTTTTTGGACTGAACATGGCATTTTTGACACCACCAAGTCAGGAGAATGTGTCCCTCAGGAGGAAGTGGCTTGGTGTGTTTGTGAAGGCTTCCCTGTTAAGGGTCCCTGCTAAGCCTCCCCCAGGGAAGTCCTCTTGGCCTTGGGAGGAGAGCAGTGGTGGAAAAGGCAGTGGAAATGAAGAACGAAGGGCAGACTTTCACTGCCTGAAGGGTGACCAGGCTGTCACCCTGTGGGGGAAGTGTTCACTCCAACTCTGTCGCCCGCCCAGAGTGATGGCAGTGGGACTCCCAGGGTCCTCACTGGGCAGTGTGAGTCACGGGCTGGCTGCTCCAGCTGCTGATGGCTTTGTCCCTGCAGGTCCACAGCTTTCAGGGTTACTGGGAAAAGCTGAACTCCAACCTTGAATATGTCAAGTATGCCAAGCGGCCCTCGCACTACACCAACAGCGTGGTCTACAGGGAGTGGCACAACCTGGTGGCTGAGGAGGTGAGTGCATCAGAGGGCGCAGAGCCCGCAGGGCTCCCCAGGAGCCTGCAGGAGATACTACAGGACCGAGCTCAGAGAAGTTAAGGGACACAGTGAGATCAGAGAGTGAGTGGTCTCTGGAGGTTGGGGGTGGTGACTGGCATAAGGGTGGCCTGGGATCTGTGGAGGGAGTGCAAGTCCTGGCTGTGGTGCATTGTGGGACACAAAACTACACATGTAAAAATGACACAGCACCCCACACATGCATGCATGCGCACACACAATGCCAACTTTTGATCTTTACCCCACCCATGTAAGCTGCAGGTGCTGGCGGAGGCTGGACGTGTGGCTGTGGGGTCTCTCTGTAGATTACTGTAGATAACGTGGTCTTGTTGTATGCAATCAACATGAAACTTCTGTGAGTCTATTCTTGGTTTAGCAGAAAACATTGACTTTTTTTGTCAAAGCATTTGGACGTTCTGAGGACCTGGAAAGGGTGTTTCATCTTTCCGAAGCTCTTAGCTGTATTGCATTGTCTTGAGATAAAAAGGCCACCCACGAAAACAACTCACTGTTCCCACCCCGGCTGACGTGTTCTCACTCGTAGGAAACAGGAAAAAGAAGGCCCACGGCGTACGTAAGGAACATTCTCAATAGCGCAATCAAGTAAGTTAAGTGAAGGTTTTGGTGTCTGCCTTGACCCTGTTGGCTGTGTGTGTGTGTGTGTGTGTGTGTGTGTGTACATCACTTGCTTTTTGGGGNGGGCCCTATTCGGTGCTGGGAATTCTAATGGGAAAAATCTCCTGGGCTAAACCCGAGAGACTTGGCCTTGGGTTGGAAGATGTGTAGTGGATAAATGAGCACTCGTGAGAACAAGGACAGCAAGTAGGTTGCTTAGAACAAAACTATTAGCAGGTGGCGAGCCTGCTCTTATGTTGAAAGCTGATTTCGGGGCAGATGCGTCACCCTAGGTGCTAATGGCGTCAGCCCCACTCCAACCTCTCTTCCGTTTCCTGCCCTTGTTATTTTCAATAACTGAGGATGCACTTGTGCTAAATTATCGCCATTGTTGGCACTGATGGGCTTTGAGATATTTTGATTTCCTAATGTGGCTTTTGCTACATTAATTAAACTGTTTGAGGTTTCCAGTAGACTGAGAACAGTTTCTACAGTGAGTTGTTTTTTTTTTTTTTTTTTAAAAGAGGCTCTTTGCGTAGTGTTGTGGCTTCACACCCGCTGCTGCCTGTAGGATTAACACCTCTGATCTCTTCTAGGGTGATTTCTAACATGGAAGCCAGGCATCCGGGTAAGACAAGGCCCGCTAAAGCCTCCTGGGTTTCAGTGCTTTGTTTGCACCACTGTGCTCCCTGCGCTGTGGGTTGCGAGGAAATCACTTCCGGTGGAGGACTGAAGGCAGCGCCTTTTAATGTTGCTGTGTTCTGGTGACCACAGAGCCATTTCCACATCTGTCTTGGCACCAGCGCCTTCAGTGACAGCTGCTAAATGAGCTCAGTCCCTGGGAGTTGGCCTCTGGCGTCCATGCGCTGTCCTCTGAGGCTGCTGAGAGCTCATGCCCTCTGGCTGCGCCCACAGGCTGCCCTCTGGCAGTCCCCTGGGCACAGCTCTCTTGTCACACAGGCTCTTTGACCTGTGCCTTCCAGTTTGGTTAACACTTGGCCTGCACTGAGTTGGGTCCTCGGGGTATAGAAACCAGGAGCCCAGGAGAAGTGGACTCCAGTCCAGAGATGTCCACGCTGACAGTGTGCTCCTGGGCCAGCCAGCCATTCCCTGGTGCCCTGTCCGTACCAGGGGTAGAGGGGGGCAAAAGAGGGTGAATGGGAGCATGTGGGAGCAGCTGGCTCAGGCCACAGGGAGCGTGGCCCAGAAGGGGCTGCATGCTTAGCCTGAGAGGGAGAAGTGCTAGCACATTAGTTCTAAACCAAGCAGCAGGCGGCATGTCACCTCTGGGAGCTGGGCCCCAGGGGTGCAGCACAATAGGGGTGGTGGGCTGAGGTGGAAGAGGGTTCTGGGGGTGGCCCTTGATGAGTCAATAAAGCCCTGACAAATGAGGGGACCCAGCCAGGGGCTGGGGTGGTGGTGGTGGAGCGAGTCTGTTCAGGCACAGCCTGTCCTGAGGGTCGCAAAGGAATATATTTTTAGTTTTAAAGAAAATAAAAAATAAGGAAACGCCCCCAATAAAAATAATATACAGAATTTCAAAAATAGATGGTAGGAAATTAGCAATGGTTGTTACAATGCAGATGGTTATCTTCAAAGTAGTTGTTCAGATGACCAGCTATAATAACATGCAGAACTGATGAACAGTTTTACGCCCCATGAGGTTCAGCCTTTGTTTCTATGCACATTCTTTTTCATTTCTGTACATGTTTGATGGGTGGGAGCTGTCTGAAGTGTATGTGGGGACTGTAAGGGAAACCTGTTTAGCTGACCTGTGCGCAGCCCTCCCGCCCGTGATGGTGACCTTGCCCCTGGGGACCTGGCCCTGCCTGGGTTAGCAGCGATCCATGCCTGAATCCCAGTTCCGCCTGCCCTGGGTGGCTGCAGTGCTTTTTCCTGTCTGTGGGGGGTTGGGGGCCTGGCCGGGGAGGTGTCAGCTGTGTCCACCTCTTGTCCCCTGCTCAGGATGCGCCTCCTGCTTTCTATCTGTCACTACCTGGTCTTGATGCCCTAGGAAACTTCTCCTGCTTCTAGGAGAGGAAGAGCCAAGCAGGGGGTGCCAGGCAGGCAGGTTCTCCAGATTTTGTGCCCCCTTTCCTCACTCCAGAATATGCCCTTTGTTTTAACCTTCCAATTTCCACCCCGACCTCACTGCCACTTCAGTCTGGCGACATAGCCAGTTAGTATTATTAGCTCCAGGAACTGACTGTGCCTTCAGCTCAGGGACTCCCAAAGTTGATGAACCACAGGCGTAGGAAGCAGGTGGGAGCCACGTAAGGCCTGTCCTGTCCTGGGAAGCAGAGGTTCTTAGTGGCGAGTTTCTGAGGTGAGGAGACATCAAGGCCAGAACATCCACGTGCCAGGGAGTGGGTTCCTCGTTTCCTTTCCTGGTCTTTTCCTTCCTATGTGACAGCTCTGTCTGGGTCACCTACTCTGGGCTTGTAGGAGTGGGTCATGCTGAGCCATTGAGATTTTTCACCACATCATGGAAAGTGCTACATTTCCTCAGTGACTTAAGAGAAGAGAAGCCTCTTGCTTTAGCCTGCACTCTGGAAACTTTCCTGTTTGACAACCATTTGTTTGATTTCAGAGCCCAGGTTGAGTCCCCTCCTGCAGGAGGAAGACGCCCCCCAGAGGCTGCTGACTGGGCTGGTAAGGGTCAGCGCCCTTCGGTGGGGCGGGGGAGGCCCAGGTTACACTTCTTCTGATTGAATCTCCCCCTCGAATCTTTGAACAAACAGTTGTTGCCTGCACTGTAGACTATGCGTCAGCGGTCAGCAATGCATATACCATGTTTGCCCTCTTAGAATATGTAGTTAATGAGAAAATGTATTAGTCACACCATTATGTATATAATTACAAATCATGACAAGGAATGCATGGCATTGAAAGTGTTTTTTCAGAAAGAGAGAGAATCCTTTTTGTGACATTTGCTTTGCAGCTCAAACGCCACCAAAATATTCCTTGTGAAGGAAATCCAAATGCTAGGGAGACTGAGGAAACAATCAAGGTAAATTACCTGAAGAGCAGACTTGGTACATAAATCTAAAGCCTTTAAGAAAACAAAATTAAAGAGACATCTTGAAAGTCAAATAAAATATTTAAAAGTCATACAGCCTTAAGAATGACTTGATCTGTACTTGAGCTAAACAAACTTAAAATTACTGTTTGAGAAAATATGTATAAATCCAAATTTATAACCTTGACAATTTTAAACAAAGAATTTTCTTGGCAAATAGAGATCACAAAACTTGATCCAAGCAGAAAGAGTTGAAAGCACAATGAATGCCAAATATCTGTAAAGAAGCCTTCGAGTTTATTCTTTCAACTTTTCAAGGACCAGATTGTGCTGGGGTACATAGAGTATCTTTTGAAAGAAGACAGAAAGCTTCTCAGGCGTCTTAAAGAACGTGCATAACCGGAGAAGCCAGATCTGGCTCCTGGGTCTAGATACCCCAAGCTTCATTACATATTCTTGGTCTCTTGAAAACATAACACAGTCAAGTTAATACTTTCCCCAGGAAATGTATTAGTAAAGTTTGCATTTCAAGGTGAAAGAAGAGGGAGAGGTCATTTTTCTAGGTATTGAATGAGGACAAAAGTCAAACTCCACTCCTGAAATATACGTAGTAGACAAGTAGTCTCATAGTAATAGCCAACATCTTTTAATGGAATGCTGAAGGTCATTTTCACTACCATTTTACATTATTCTGAAAGCAGTGGCCAGGGCAGTAAGAAACCAAACCTAAGGAAGATGTTGCGACTGTCTTGTGTAGCAGCAGCTGACCAGCTGAGAAAATGGAAAATAATAACAAGTAAGTTATTTTTTGTTATGAATAAGCAGAAGAACAAATGAAGTACAATCTTAGTGTCTAGGTTTAATAAAATTACAATCTAAGAGATGACAAAATAACTTGTTCTGACAAATAACTAACTTACTTGACAAATTAAGAGATGTGGAATTGGCATTGCCAGGTATCTAAATAGGCACTTACATGAAATAATAGAAACAATAGGTAGACGAAGATAAGCAGTTAATAGAGTCTAGTTTACACTGAATATTTAGTATATAATCAACACGATATTAAAAAATTGGTGTGGAAAGGAAGAAGTTTTAATATATCAATTCATTAATGGTTACTTATTTGGAAAGGAAAATCTAGATTCTTTCTATCCTAAATCCCCACTTTATATAACAAGCCATCAGAAATAACAGAGTAAGGAGTTCAGGCTAAAGCCAGGCCTGTTATTTCACCACTCAGGGCTGAAGCAGGAGGACTGATAGTTTAGGGAGGTTAGTAAAAAAGTTAACTGCGTGAAGGAATATGAATAAAGCGAGTGGACAGCTAATCTAGCTCTGAGATAGAGAAGACCTTTACAAGGCATTATTGGATATAGGCAGATGGGAAAGAATGTGATGGAATAAAAACTTAGAAAAAGGCAAAAAATAAATTTGCAAAAAAAATTGTACTAAGTGTGTCAAATGATTGGCCTTTGGTCCATGAAGCTTGTAAGTCAGTAAGAAGATAAGACAGCCGGGGGAATGGAGCGCGAGGTGCCGAGCCACCTATGGTCAAGTGTGAGTGGTCAAACAGTCCAGACTGGCAGAGAACAGAGCCATCCTCAGCGTAACCATCATCAAAGCATGAACGGCACGAGTGTGTTTTTGACTTTCAAGGTGGCAAAGATTTAAAATCACATAGAAAAGCTTAGGGTTCAGGGAACCAGAGAGCCAACCCCATGATGGGCACTGGAAAATGGGTGTAAGTCCAGGACCTTGCATACTTTATGTATGCACCCAACACATTCTGGCACTTTCTTTGTTTTTGGGGGGACACCAGGAATTGAACTCAGGACCTCATGCTTGCCAGGCAGGCACTGTACCACTGAGCTAAACCACTGGTCCCTAACCCAACAAATTCCATTTCTGGGAACTTAGTCTGACAAAATAATTAGAGACATGGCAAACTATTTCTATATATTTGTGTGGCATTTCTAACAGTAGCAAAAAAAAAATCTATATGTACACAAAAGGAATGATTTAATTGTAGTGCTTTTATAAAATTAATGCTGAACATTTATTAAAGCTGGAATAATTATGCATTTAATGACCCAAGGCAACTATTACATGAAGAAAAGCAGATGACAAAACATTAAAGTGTGTGTGCAGAGCAGAAAAAAGGGGAGAAAGCCTCAAAGTTTTGTGTTCATCATAGGATTATGAGTCATTTGAATTTTCATCATATGGTTATTGTAGAAAAGTTGAAAGGCACAAAAAAGTGTACACTACTGCTTAAACAGAAAAAATTAACTTTTAAAGATGTCAAATCCACTAGCACATATAGGAGACTGAACTGGAATGAGATGCCAGTGTGCCCTGACCTGGAAGCCCAGGGTACTGGCAGGAATGGAAGACACAGGTGGGGTGGCACTTGTAGGGCTCTTGGGCTGCTTGTTGGTGCCCAGATCTCTCTATCCAGGAGGGTCTCATTATGAACTGAGCATCTAGGCCCAAAGGAGAAGACAAGGGGGGAAGAGAAAGAGGAGGCAAAGTAGGAGGAGAAGGAAGAGGAGGAAGAGGAGGAGGAGGAGGAGGAGGATGAAGAAGAAGACAGGAGGAGGAAGGACAGAAAAGCAAATGATAAAGGCAAGGAGTGCTGACCACTGGTTGGGGAGGTCCACCGACGATGGCGAGAGAGCCAGTGCAGACAGCAGTGCGTTTGGAGGTGCTAGAATGCAGGTCTCCTCACGGTGGAGTAGAGCTCCAGGTTGGATCTCGGCCCTCTGGCAGATCCCAAGGCCCTTCACTCCCACATGGGTGGCTCCCACTGACCTCTTTGCAGAGTTCTGCCAGGACCTGGACCGGGCTCTGGACTCCTCCCTGGGATTTTGATAGAGCCTGGTGGCTCCTCTGTCGGAAATGTTGGTGTCTCCTGTTTCTTTCACCAGAGAAGTCCTGAGAGCTGGCATCTTGGCTCTGGGATCTTAAGATGTGGCATTTTTCGCATTGCTAAGGAATATTATTAATACAAGGCTCTAATTGAAGCCAGGTGAGAGTGTGAGTAGGTTGTGACTTATCTAATGCACATCCTGTTTCAGATGGTGTCTGAGCTTAAAGACCATCTCCTGAGACACCTGCAAGGTGTAGAGAAAAAGAAAATTGAGCAGATGGTTGTGGACTACACCTCCAAACTGGTTGGTTTTGTTTTCTCTTCTCACCCACCATCGTTTCCTGCCCCCATGCGGAATTCTCAGAATGTGCGTAGTTCAGTGAGACCATTTGTGTATTTCTCAAATTAGGTTTTTGGAGATCTACCATCCTCAAACCAGGATGCTCAGTGCAGTAGATGGAGGAAAGGGAGATGACAGTACACAAAGAGAACCTGGCTGTGAAAGTGGCTTGCTGCCCTCTGTGTCATGCGCATGGAAGCGGAGACAACAAATGCAAGCTGGTTGCCAAAGTCCCACATCCCACCTTGGCAACTTCTAGCTCCCTAATAAGGAGAAAGCAGTGGTTTCTATATAGGCAGGTTTGTGCAGACACGAGAGAGCTTGAACTTGGGGTCTTCACCAGCCGCCACAGCCCACCACGGTGGATCCCAGCTCAGCCGTGTCAGCCCCACCCCACTGGCGTTGGCAATGAGATGGCTGCTCGGCGCCTGGTAGCCACACGTTGAAACTATGCGATGCCAACCCGTCACGTCAGTCCATATGGAAGCAGAAACGATGTGCTGAGATTTAAGGCCCTCCTGCATCTTTTAAAGAATGTATAGAGATGAGGTCTGATCCTGTTTAGAATCCAGAAATAATTTGCTTGACAAATTGAAGCAAAACATTTAAAAAATTGAAGAAAAGCACAGTAAACCCCATCACGTCTCCAAGTCTGGCTAAGACCAAGATGCACCAGTGAACTGGTGTGTGAACCTGTAGTTTTGTAGTGAGCCCTTGAAGATTAGGTTTATTAGATAGATTCTGATTTAATCTTTAAAGTGTAAAGTTTTCTGTCTCTATTGTGGTCATTAGTGTTTGGTTGGGGACGATGTAGTTGATTTCCTTCGAAAGTCTTGAGCTTCATACTTCATGCTGTATGAGGAGAGGTTGGCTGTTCTCATGCCAATGCCTCCGAGCAGGCTGCTGACGCTCCCTGATAGCTCTTGTCCTCCACAGGAGGGTAGTGAGGCCTCCCTCAGGAATGGCTCTGATCTGCCCCATGTTGGCACTTGCTTGTTTTCTCACCCTCGCGTTTCACATTACAGGCTCACTTGACACGCCAACCTGACACCTTTCTTTTCTGTTCATTTCACCTTCTGAAGTGTGAGGAAGGATTTTCCTACAAGCATCATTCTTCTCTGTAGTCTTTGTTTCATTATTTTAAAAAATTATTTATTTATTTATTTATTTTTTGGGTGGTAGTCAGGATGGAACCCAAGCCTTCCACACTGAGCTACACCCCCAGTGTTTTTAAAAAAAATTTTACAAGTTTGAGACAGGGTCTTGCCAAGTCACTAAATTGGCCAGGCTGGACTTCAACGTGATCCTCCTGCCTCAGCCTCCCGGCTTCATAAATGTTTCAGCACCAATTTGAGTTAAAAGCCCCTGCAGCTAGGAGGCACAGAAACAGTCCATGTGTAGACTCAGAACCCGGAGGTCCCGAGTGGAATCCGAATCCCCCTGCCCGGTTCTGGTGGCACCTGCTGGTCCTAGAGGGTGGCCAGGCAGCCTTTCTGAAATATGCCCAAGGAAGCTGCTCCTGAACCCGAGGAGACACCTCACTGAAGCTAGTGCTCACCTGTGCTCTTGGGGCCCGCCTTCTGCTCTGCCCCATGCTTAGCCTGTAGGTGCCACACATGAGTTCACAGCCTGTAGCCCTGCGCAGACTCTGTGCTGCCGAGAGATCGGTGCAGGATTAGAATGAGTTCTGAATGAAGTTCTAAGGCAGTGAGTGCTTCCAGCTCGGGTTGCTCACCACGATGCCATACTGACCGTCTTGTTCCAATCAGTGCATCATTGTTTTGACAGGCGCCCTAGTCACAACCCCTCCCCCACTTCACCTCTGAGGACGCTGAGATGTGGGGGCTCAGTGACTTGGTGAGTCGCACAGCTAGACAACCACAGCACCGGTGTGACACCACTCTGGCGGGGCATGTGCCCACAGGTTTCCATGCATACCGGGTCTCTGTCTGTCCCTCTTGGCAGGCCTAGCACTGACCTCCCACAGGCGAGGGTCTCAGAGGGCAGGTGGGGCTGGCAGGCAGGCCAGGCAGACAGAGTGCGTGGTTAGACTCCAGGCACATTTTTCATCTCGTCTCTCCAGACTCAGTGCCTTGGGTGAGCGCAGGCTGGGAAGGTCTAGGCGGCGGTTAACAGACTGTCTTTCCCCCCAGCTGGACCTCATTTGCCGCATAGTGGAAACCAGTTGGAGGATGCACAATCTGGAGTCTTGGCCTCTCCAGCTGTACGCAAGTATTTCTCACTGTGCTTTATCAGGGTGTTCGAGGGCCAGCAACACTGTTCTAGCAAAGCTCCAGGACTCTTCTAGTTCAAAGCAGTTCTCAGTAGCAGCAGCAGCAGCAGCAGCAGCAGCAGCA
>NDGM011147790.1:0-11320 GCA_002564305.1 Octomys mimax | reverse complement strand
TCACACCACACTCTCTTGCTGCCATGAGGTGAGTAGCTTTCCTCCACTACCCTCTTCTGTCACAGTGTTTCTGCCTCACCCTGGGCCTGTAAACATTGGAGCCACCTCACCTCAGAGGACCAAAACCTCTGAGTTTGTGCGCAAAGATAAATTTTCCTCCTTTAAGTTGTTTAGTCACAGTGATAAAAGATGACTCTACAGTTGATTCTGTTTTCTAAATTGATTGCATGAGCCAGACTAGTTTTAGAATATCTGACTAAAAATGTTCTAATTATGTTCATCAAATGCCCTGATTTTTCATTAATTGTCTTGTATAGGCAGAGTTCTAGAAATACATTGCTACGTAGTATTCAGCTAAACAGACAAACTTTGTGAATTGCTAGATTTGGGATGAATTAAGGAGGATGCATTTGTTATAGCAAGTGGGGCTCTGGTAACCAACCAAAGATAATTAGAACTTTTCAGTGCATGCGTCTGTAGCTTCTATTTAAGGAAGCGTTACAGTCCAGCTTATTCCAGCACAGTTAGACTGGGGCTTAGACGTTGGCTCTCCATGTGTCAACACAGTAGCTGAGGGTCCCGCTCTGGAGCCCAGGGAAGGGGAGTTTGGCCGTTCCCTGAAAGCCCTCCCAGGGCTCTTCCCTGCCACCTCCGTTTCTGAAGGGACTGTCCAGACCCATGCTCAGTGGTTGTCTCTGCGAGCCCTTTCTCCAGCGCATCTGAGGGCTGCCTGGGGCTAACTCAGGACCACTTGTTTCATCAGGTGGTCATCAGGGCACTTGTGCTGGTCCTTGGCTTACAAATCCACAGGCTCCCTGTGATTGTCCTCCAGCAGAAACTAGATCGGACTTCAGGAAAAGTCAGCAGAGACGCTGTGCATCACCAGACCCATGGGCCACAGAAGAGGACATGAAACACAGTAAATCACGTGAGTGGGTGCTCCAAATCCCACACAGCTGCTTCTCCCCAGAGCAAATCTTGGAAGCAGCCAACATTTATTTGCCTAATCCTGGTCTGTCTCCAAAGCACATGATTTCAATTTTTAAGCTACACCCTTTCCACTGTGCTAAAGAGCACATCTCTTCTGTGGTTCGAGGCACCGGAAATAGGATGCCTGTGCTGCTGGAGTGCGGGGTGGCCGAGTCTCTCATTCATGATCTGTATGGCTTCCTGTCCAGCTGCCCAGAGAGCCTGGCTAGTGTGGCCCTGTGCTACCGTGCTGTCAGGCGGCCTTGGCAGAGTTCAGAGTGGGGAATGCGTGACTCACGGCTTTTACAGAGCAGGCACCTGAGATGTGCTAATGACAGCAATAAAGGTGTTTTATCAGCCTCAGAGTTTATTTCAAAGGTGAGAGGTAGAAGAGTTTGGAAGATACACCTGGGGCAAAGGCCATGAGTTCAATGCCCAACATTGCAAAAAAGAAAAAAATAATCAAGTCCAGTTGCTCCTGGCTTGTCCCTTTGGTACCATGAATAAAGTAGAAAGATCAAAAGTCAAACCATCATACATCAGTGACTGTTGTATTTTTAAACTTCAGTTGAACACAAGGTAGATACAAAATAATAGTGGATATGAATGTAACTTACAATGAATAACAGTGTATATAGCAGTCAGTCTAATAAAAAATAGCAGTTCTTACCTTTGAAGTCCTACTGTAGATCTCCCTGAATCATATCTCCTCTTTTGTAGGTTCTCAACACTTTAATGAAGAATCGAACACTTTAATTTTATCATTCCTTTGCTTTTCTTCTCTTTTGT
Organism: Octomys mimax; assembly: GCA_002564305.1. Taxonomy (NCBI): domain Eukaryota; kingdom Metazoa; phylum Chordata; class Mammalia; order Rodentia; family Octodontidae; genus Octomys; species Octomys mimax. The sequence goes on along the minus strand of NDGM011147790.1, from coordinate 9,562 downwards.
CAAATATATTAGCATCGCTAAAAATGCAGTGCCCAGATTTACAACAGTCAATCAAAAATATGGTGTTCATGCCGCTTTCTGACACAGTTCTTAGAGTCATCTTTTGTGAGTATCTTTATAAGGTGTGATAAAAAAGGACAGTGAATGTTGCTGCCACATACGAGACAATAAAAGGGAGGCTCTTCCATTTGCTAGTGTGTCCTCATCTGCCTTATTCTTTAGGCCTGGCACCGTGCAGCTTTCTGGCTCTTCCCCAGTTTTGGAAGTAAAGGCTCCCCATGAGAGGTAAAGGCTTTGGAGTCATCTCAAGGCATCAAGATAGTCACAACTCTGCAGTCAAAGACACTTACCAAAGCAGACTCCAGAACTGCTCAGGGGGTGGGAGCATGGTGAAAGTGGGAAGGATTCATGGCAACGTGTCTTTTACTGTAATAATTAAAAAAAAATTTAAACTCTGTATACATCCTCAAAGAATATAGCATGCAATGGGAGAGGTGGGACATGGGTTCTAGAACGGTAATATGGGGAGGAAGGAAGCTGGAGACTCTGTAACAGAGGCAGGAGAGCTCCAGGTTGGACTCTGACAGAGGCGGACAGTGCCATTTCAACAGGTACAGGCATGGACAGGTCTCTGCCTATGAAGAGGACCTAGGGTGAGAAAAGGTCCATAGCCCTAGGCATGTGGGCTTAGAATGACAGGCTGGTTAGAATTAGGGTGACCCTATATTCTGCCTTTCTCAGTTTATCTCTTGGTCCTAAAGCTTTATTAACAATGTAATATTTTAATCTCAGAGAAGCAGAAAAGGAGAGGAAGAGTAGAGCATGCCAGCTAGTTCACTTATACAAAGACCCTAAAGTACATATTAAAAAATACTAGTGGGAGTTGGTGATTCTGAGGAAACACTGGGGGTTTTGTTTTGGAGGGGCAGCAGAGAGCTGGAGGGGCTCCTGCCACTAAGGAGGCCAACCCCAGGTCACCATTTCACAGATAGGCAGGGCACATGTTGGTAAGGACTGAAATGCAGGCCTTCTGAGACTCTTGCTTTCCTCTCCATGTTCCACAGGGAATAGTGTCCCCCTGCCCAATTCATGCCCACTCAGAACCTGTGATTTGTCACTTTATTTAGAAAAAGGGTCTTTGCGGGTGTAACCAGATTCATTCAGATGAGATCATGCTAAATTTAACATGACAGGTGTCCTTATGAAAAGGAGAAATTGAGCCAGGCATGCGACATGCAGGAGGCTACTGACACTGGTGGAACTTGGAGTGATACATCCACAAGCCAAAGAATGTCATGGATGCTGGGAGCCACCAAAAACTGGAAGGGCAAGGAACCTTGACAACAGCTTTCAGAGAGGCAGAAATGGCCCTGCCACTACCTTGGGCTCTAGAACTTCAAGGTAATGACTTTTGTTCTGTCAAGCCCCCAGTCTGAGGTATTTTATTATAGTAGGCTCTGGGCAGGAATACATTCTCTGAGATTGAGATTGGGCCGAATATTCTCATGCAGGAGCCAGTGGGACTGGAGCATAGAATCAAAACTGGTGATTGGGAAGTAGGGATGGAAGACAGGATCACAGGGAGCGGGAGGAGAAGGACTCTGGGGGCAGTGTGAGAGGACAGAGGCTTGGAGAAGGGCAGATGGGCTAGACAGAGGAGCAGACGTGAGGGAGGAATCCCAAAACAAGAGAGGTCCAGGGATTGAGCTGGGGAGCCTCAAGCGGAGATGGCATTGAGGTCACTGGTGACCTTTGCAAGAGGGCAGTAGAAAGTTGCAGGCTTAGAAACTACCACGCAAAGGTTTAGGGAGTGAGTGTTGTGAGTAAGGAGGTAACTCAAGGACATCAGGATGGAGGACAGAAATTGGGCAAGAGTGGAAGACACACATTTCTGGCTTAGAAAGTGAGTACATTTGTGGGACTAGATGAGGGTAGGGAAAAATAACAGCCATCACTTGTTGGGGTGGTGACCAGTGTGTGGCCCGAAGCCCATCCACACAAGTGGACATGGTGGGCACACCCCGGCCAGAACATACTGATGTTTTGCCTCCCTGGACCCCCTATATTCTGCTTTGAGATGCTCTGGCCACCTCTTGGCTTTGTGCTCTCTGCTCTGGGGTAGGGTCTGGAGTGACAGCGAGGGTCACAGCAGTTGAGAGACAGTGTCTATCTGTGTAGTAAGGGAGTGCTGTCTTCAGGTCATGGAGGATGGCATGGGTGTCCCCAGGAGAGTTGCAAGGGCACTGTCTCACAGGCTTAGGGTTCACTGATGGCACGTGGGAAGCAGGGGCGGGCTCTTGGCAGGTAGTGGAAGTCAATCTCCTTCTCTCTCAACTTGCTGAAAGCTCGCAGAGTGTCACTAACTCTTGTAAAAAGAAGTGTGATAAGGAAAGGCAGCTCGTCACACACCATGGCTCTTGGCAACCTCTTCTTCATGCGACTTAAGGTTCTGGGTAGCTTTTTCCTCTATCTTCTTTTGTCTCACTGGGAGACATTCTTGAATCCAAATCACAGTTAGAGCTTTTAGAAATGGTAGTGTTTCTTGGGAAAGCAAGAGGACCTGGGATTAAGGGGCGGCTGTGTACAGGAGAGAGCACATGCCTAGAGGCCCCTGAGGTCCTCCCTACATGTGCACTGGCTTAGCCTTAACCAGCACATGCCTGAGCATCTATTATAGTGGGATGAACCTGTGGCACGTGTTACTGTGTTTTCTTTTAAAACAAAAAGATTTCATGTGTGAATCATTTTTTCTAAACTCAAACTTAAGTATTGAGGTTAAATTGCAGTGTTGGCACTCTCTGATAAATAAGTGTGTTTTGGGTTTCAGTTTGGGCACTAGTTTCTAAAAGACTGGCCATCACTGATGTAATGAACAAAGGCCAGCAGGACATGGTGTCACTGCTGTTAATCTCAGCACTCTGGGTGGCTGAGGCAGGAGAACTGCAATACTGAGCCCAGCTGGGGGAATTTAGCCACTTAAGACTCTGGTACCAAAATAAATAAATAAATAAATGAAATCCAAAAACAAAACAAAACAGAAAAAAAAAAGCAAAAAGAAAGAAAGAAAAAGAAAAGACTGGGGGTGTAGCTCAGCACAAAGACCCTGGGTTCAGATCCCAGTACCAAAAACTAAAAGCAAAAATACATCTCCAAAAACAAAAATATAAACAAACCGAGAAAGAGAAAGGAAAACAACAAAGGCCAAAAGTACAGCCTGCACACTGGGCCCATGCCAGTTGGTAGGTGCCTTAGGTTACACAATGCCAGTCATAGTTTTCCCCTGGCAAGGGACCTAGGGATCTTCTTTCTGGTTTATGTCAGAGGGTGGCAGCATCCCAGGGGAGACCCAGCCCCAGCTGCATTCTAGGTTGGGTGGTGATGCATCTGCGGTAGTACAGTGGACAGGCCTGCCAAGGCATGAGTGATGACTGTAAAGATTTGGAGAAAGTCCAGACCTCTTCCTGCCAAACTAGCTTCCTGTCTTCTTTACTCCCAACATCCGAGTTATACCTATTTCATTGTGAGATTTCATTTCCAATTTATTTTTCTATATTTCCTTCAGCTCATGTGAGCACCAGTGACCATGGTCCACAGAGGAAGAAGAAATGCGTCACCAACAGAGCCTCTGCAACTCTGCTAGTAAATGGTGCAACTGGGGCTCACATGTGTGCGTAACGCCGAGCCTGGTGCTCCGCACCCTACATGCTCAGAGGCTTCCTCTTTCGAAGTGCAGCTTGGCTGCCAGTTGGCCTCCAGCAAGTAGCACGATGACATCTTCAGAGACTCAACGTTCAGGAACTTTGTGTAAGCCTTCAGCAGAACCAGCAAGTCATTCTGAGTCTCCCGGGAGAGGATCAGATCAGCAGCCGCTCCTCTGCTTCTGGGTCCCTGAGCTCTTGCCTTTCAGAGAAAGATCTGTGCCCTGCTCACAGTGTGGCCAGAACCCTGGGCTCCGACTTCTGGGATGTGGGCCTCCCAAAAGACTGTCCCCAGAGATTGAGGAGCAGGGCTGGCCGCTGGGTTTCCATGCTTGGGGATGGCTTCTCTATTCGTTATCGGGGCCATCTGCTGCTATGCATGGTATTGTTGGGGGGATAGGGATAAGATTCCAGGCTGGGCTCTTGAGCATAACTCTGAGATGCATACTGCCAAGCCAGTCTCCCAAGGGGAATGGCTACCTCTGTCACACCCTCAGAAACTAAGGAATTGAGGCCACTAACTAAAGCAACCATGTAGGGAGCAAGAGGTTGTCACCATCACTGCTGTCACCGCACTCCCACCAAGGCCTCACAACACCCATGAATCTAGGGAACAGGTGCTGCAATATTGTTGTGAAAGGAAAGCCATTGTCCTTCCCAAATGCTCCTGCTCTAATTGTTTATGACCTTTCTGCGCAGCGGAAAACATCAGGGCAGCAGGAGGGTAGTTTCTATCTCACATTCACTTTTCAGATCTCATCAGCTCATCTGCTGATAAAGTATAATTCACACCCAAACTAACAGCTGCAAAAGAGTCTGGGAATTGTGGTTTTAAATCTTCTGGGTACTGGAATGCAACAGCAATGAAGGGTGACTGCCAAAAGTTCAACCATTATGTCTACCATATAGCTAGACAGAAAAAAATACGGAATACTGACAAATACTCCAAAGATTTTCAGTTGATTTTACTTAAATTTTATGTGATAAAGTTTTAAAAAGAAATGTGTCACTAACGTTTATAGGTATAGTCATATTTTCTGAGAATCCTTTTTGCTATTGGAAGAATGAATTCTTCCCACCAGTATCTTTGCAGTGTTCAGGGGATTTCTCATGCATTAGGATATGTTAATATGTGAGGGCGGGCCAGATAGCTCAGCAAACTAAAGCATCTGCTTCAGCAGAGTGCAGTGGCCGGGGTTCAATCCCTGGTATGCCATGCCAGCCCTGCCCCTGGGGTGCACTGAGATGGTAATTGAGACTGGGCATGGAGGCGCGCACCTGTAATCCCAGCGCTTGGGAGGCTATAAATAGGAGAATCACTACCAGTCTGATCTACATCATGAGACTCTTTACACCCTGTAGACCCTGTCCTAAATTCATAAAAAAGGATATGTTAGTATCTGTATATGTTATCTTAAAAAGAACACTTCATGTTTTTAAATTATAGAAACAATAAAAAGCCTGAAATAATAGAAACAGTTTAAGCCTGAGAAACAGAGTCGAGTTCCCTACAACCCTGTCACTGTCACTGTAATCATTTCCCTTTTCTCCTGTATGAATTGCATAGTTTATAGTATTGCATTTTGGTTTTCACTGGTTATATGAATCATTCTTTATGTTATCGAATTGAACGAGACCATGCTCTTTAATGGTGGCATAATGTTTCACTAATACACTTGTCATAATTTATGTAGCCATTCCTCTCTGGTTCAATGTTTTGGTTGCTGCTAAGAATTTACTACGACAAGTAACAGTCTGGAAAAGAGCTTCATGCACAGTCAGGCTTTTGTGTCCCATTCCAGAAGCAGGACATGGGGTTGGGGTTCATACATCCTGATTAAAGGGCATCTTTTTTTTTTTTTTTTCCATCAAGAACAGGGGATTGTACACCCTAGCCATTTTTTTTTTTTGAGACAGGATCTTGCTAAGTTGCCCAACAGGACTTCAAACTTGTTATTCTCCTGCCTAAGCCTTGAAGAATGCTGGGATTACAGGCATGCAGCACCAAATCCAGTTTGGGACATCCATTTTTAAATGAGTACCAACAATTTTGGATCAACATATCTTCCAAGTCACCCTTGCCAGAGTAGCTGGCTTTTTTCCTTTAGTTATCACTAAACCGAGCTTGCTTTGCCACCTTCTTAGCACCCACTTTGGGAACCACTATGGGCAGCTACACAAAATGGAAATTAGGGCCCTTGGCCTTGAAGCCTGTTGGCCTCTTCTGATGCACAAACACTGTAGACTGTGCACACCTCTGAGAGCTGTCTGGGGCACCACCAGGACTCTGGCAGGTGCTGCACCTTCAGAGACTGCCCAGCTTTTCTGAGCAGAGACCTTGTCCAGGTAAGGCAGGTGCTGCAGAAGTTGATCGGCCCCTGCGGTCCTCAGCATGGGAACACACACACCTTCACGGAGGCTCCCTTGCTTTCTGACGCTCTTTCCTCCGTCAGAGCAAGGCCAGGGTACTATCAATCAAGCCGGGAGGATGACGTTGAAGAGGGGAGGCCAAAGTCTAAAGGACAACTGGATCTCATCTCCGAAGACCTCCAAACCCGAAGAAAATGTGCAGGTGGCGCTAACTGGAGAGCCCCATTCTGGCTATCTTTGTCTTGCTCAAACTCCAGCAGGGAGGAGCTGCTCCGCCTGGCTTTTTTGGGAGACGGAGAAGGGGCGCACACACCCAGATCTTCATAGTATATTTTCAGTGAAAGAAATAAGTTCACATAAAACCCTCTCCCAACAAAGCCAACTAGAACGGGCGGGGCCCTTGCGTTTTAACTGATCCTTGTGTAGTATGTCATGAGAGGTGCACCCGGACACCGAGATGTGTCTTCAGTTCTAGAACGTTCTAACCTGTCCCCTATCCAACCACCCTAACTGCTTTGTAACTGACATTCCCAGCAACACCCCTGGGCTCCCCCTCTTTCTCAGGCCTTAGGAATGCCAGAGCTTGCTCAACAACGCTGTTTGCAAAGCCACCGGTTCTGAAGGGTGGGTTTTTCCAGAGCTGGTATTCCTGATCTCTCTCCACCTCTGGGCAGCTCCCCTCTGCCGCCCGGCTGGCCTTCCGCAGGGTCTATTTCCCGCCTGCCTCTCGCGGGCCAGCACCAACCACCCTCTAGTAGCCCAACTTCCCGGGACACCCCAACGACCACTCTCGCCCCCATCCGGTGGCTCCGAAAAGCGCGGATGGCAGTGACGTCACAGGGGAGGCGGGCGCGCACTCCCCGCGCACCAATGGTGCGGCCGCAGTGGGCCTCTTCCTTTCCTGCCATTGGTGCCTCTGGCCCCTCCGCTCCGCCCCAGCCCGCCATGGCGTCAGCGGCCGCGGCCCCGGGGAGGAGGTTCCCGCTTTAAGAAGTGAAGTTTTCCGCCCCCTCCCCCTCCCTGCCCACCTCCTGCAGCCTCCCGCGCCCTGCGGGGCCGGTGGATGGAGCTGCGCCGTGGCGGCGTGGGCAGCCAGGCTGCGGTGCGGAGGATGGATGGGGACAGCCGAGATGGCGGCGGCGGCGGCGGCAAGGACGCCGGGTCGGAGGACTACGAGAACCTGCCGACCAGCGCCTCCGTTTCCACGCACATGACAGCCGGAGCGCTGGCCGGGATCTTGGAGCACTCAGTCATGTACCCGGTGGACTCGGTGAAGGTGAGGCGCGGACAGACTCGAGGGACATGGGAGCGAGGCAGGGGCGCGCGCTTGCATCCGCGCAGACAGCAGGGGCAGCGCCCCGAAACCACGCAGTGCCCGGGCGCCTGCGGCTGGGGGCCGGAGTCAAAACCCGGGCCGTGGGGAAGCGCCGCGCCGCTCCTTCTGCTCAGAGCCGGGAACCCAGGGTGCCCCAGACTCCGCTAGGGAGCCGAAGCCCGCGCCCCGCACCTCTGCTCCCGCACACGGCCCGGCCGCGCAGCGGCAGGGAGAACCAGTGGGACTGGAGCCTGGGGGGCTGCCGTGCTCCGCGGGGGGCGGCGCCGCGGCTTTGCTGGGTCTCCACGCCGGCGGTGCGCGGTGGCCCGGGCTGCACACACGTGCGCAGTTTCCGAGCTCGCTCGCGGTGGGAAGCGCTAACCACGCTCGGCCTGGCAAACTTGGCCCCAGCCTGGCCGTACGCCCCTTGGGACCAGCGTGTGCCTGCTGCTGCCAGGTAGGGGCCCTTCTGGGAGTGCTTTTGGGTGTATTGCCTTGCCCCTCCTTCCCGGAGTGCCGGCAGCTGAGCACCTGCTAGGCAGGGAGACCTACAGTGACGTTTGCTTTTCCTTTTACTTGCTAGGAGGCCGGCAGGGGAAGCTAGTTCTCTGGGAACCTCACCTTGGGTTGTGTAATGGACACTCAGTTTGGCCTGGTCAGCTCCTCAGATAGTTTCACGTGCATTTCCCTAAGGCACGCCTTCAGCAGGTGGGATTTACTTGTTAGAGAGCGGTCTGTTCAGGACAGTGACTGGCAGGGGACTGAAAGATTCAGGAAGTAATGTGAGTACCTATTGTTGCACAGGGCGCCTTCATGGACAGCGCATCTAGTGAACAGGGCAGTCCTGGGAGTTAACAGCGGAACAGACTGAGGCACAGAGAGGTGAATGGATTAGCTGGCCCTGACTCAAAGCCGGCTGAATCCTTTTGGCTGTAGTGACAGTGTGCTTTGAGGGAAACTTAGAGGCCTCTCTAGGTGGCAGGGCCGCCCTATCTTGCAGGACAGAGCCCCCAGAGCTCCCCCATCAGCAGCTACATATATCTTATCACTGACTACAGCCCAGAGGAGCAGGTGTGAAGACCAGAATGTTTAACTCTGAGGGTTTTATCAGAGCTGGCAGTCAGTGGTTGGACAGGTCATGTCCCGTGCCACAGACACTGGTGGTGAAGTGAGTGAGGCCTGTCTGCTAGTGTACTGCTGGACCTGAGTCATCACCCCTTTGGGCCCTCCAGTGTCCCGAAGGGGAATTAGAGGAATGATCCTTGGCCTGCCACTGTTAGCTGGAGAGCGAGGGAGACCTTGTTCTTTAGGTCTTCACGGTTCCTGCAGAAAAGACCTGACAGATACCGGTTGGCATTGATATAGGAAAGAAGCTCTTCAGAGTAATAACATTTCCTGTATTTGAAGCTGTTGTCTCAAATGCCCTGGTCAGAGTCTGGGGAAAGTTAAGAGCACAGAGGTGTAATTTGAGCAAGCTCCAGTCCCACTGGTATCCAGGAGATGCGGCCCATCAGAGGAATCCACCACCCCTTGGGCGTCTCTGCAGTGAGTCGGTGCTGACCCTTACTTTAGCTTATGTTTAGGATCAGGAGTAATTAGCCTTTTGAGCTCCTTTTGCCACTCGAGGCTTTTGTCTTGTGTTAAACTCATATGTTGTCTGCGTTTAGTTCCCCTGGCTCCTCTTCCTGCCACCTAAACATTGGTATGTTTGGCTTCAGACCTGACCTGTGTGCTTAGTATCGCCTTCGGAAGCAGTTTCGACCGATGGATGCCTTAGCATGGCATGTGAGCTGGGAGGAGCAGAGCTGGCTGTTCATAAACAGCTCATTTTACCTTATGGGGCTGTCAATAAAACGAGAACTCAAGCTTGCTAGCCAGCAAGTTCTAGTTCTGGGATTTTTGACTCTGACCTCTAACACCCCTTTGAGGCTCTGCTATTCTTATGTGTGTGTAGGGTTGGCTGTAAAGCACCTCTGTCTTCTCCTGCAGTTTTCTTGGAAGGGGTAGCAAGGACTTTTCTCTCCAGTTTTCAGCAGAGACAAAAGGTACAGAGAGTACCTTTTGGGATTTACTAGTTAGAGAGCTGTCTGCCCAGGATGGTGAATGCCAGGGGATGTTTTTTTTTTTTTTGGTGGAACTGGGGATTGAACTCAGGCCCTTGCGCTTGCCAGAGAAGCGC
>NDGM011147771.1:0-12405 GCA_002564305.1 Octomys mimax | reverse complement strand
TTGAACTCAGGCCCCTGTGCTTGCCAGGGAAGCGCTTATTCCACTGAGCCATCTCCCCAGCCTGTCTTTATTCACTTTTTATAAAATTTTATTAAAAGAAAAACCACTGTAAGACTATTAACTTCAAATACTATGAATAACAAGACATTCCAGATGCAATGGATTTTAATTTAAAAGTGGGGAAAAACATGTGGTAGCTACAAATCAAATTTATGTTTAGCAGAGTTTAATTGTAGCAGCCACACAAAAATGTTCCTATGACTAAAATCCCATTTCTGGGAATGTGCTAAAGCAGAACAGGGAAAGTGTGTAGACGACTCTTAGAAGCAGGAACAATGCATTACTCATCTTTATATTTACAAAGAGCAAGAGACATAAGACAATGCCAAATATAGAGCAGACATTTGAAGAAAATCAAGTGAAACAGAACTACCTGACATTAGGCAATACAAAAGAGACAAGCAAACCTACATGACTACACAAGTACACTACTGAACTATCTTAACTGAACACTTGTAGGAGGTACTTTCTTTGGGGGTGGGGTGGGTACTGGAGACTAAACTCAGGACCTTGTGTTGCCAGGCAGGCACTTAGGCCCCTGAGCTATCTCCCCAGCCCTAGAAGGCACAATTTGAATGATGATCACTATGTTAATAACGTAACTACTTACGTAGGCTGGATTTCTTATTTTTAATCTCACTAGTTGGGCATTTATCTTAATTCTATAAAAAAATCAAAAACAAAGTGAACAGGCCAGGGATATAGCTCAGTGGCACAGTACCTTCCTCACAAGTGCAAGGTCCTGAGTTTGAATTTGGGTACTAAAAACCCCCGCAAATAAGCTTTCCTAGCAAATAAAAACAGCCATATTCTCAGTATACATCATCTAGGAAGAGATATGAAAAAATTAACAATAGTTGCTCTCCTAACCAATTTTGATATTTTTCTCAAAAATATTTGGTATAGTTTGCAGCCTTGATTGAAAACCAAACACCATATTTTTTGGTAACCCAAATAAGGACAGATTTTAGTAACATTACATTTTACTGGCAAAAATCACTTTCACTATTGGTCTTTTTAAAATAGATCTGTAATAACAAAAATATGTCATTTTGCATGAATTTATTTTTAATATTCTGGCTTGCTCCATATAGTAAACTAAGATAATGACTTCTGTAATTTGTAATTTTTCTTCTGTCTAAATACACTTCCACTAGAGAAAAATGCATTTAATCTATATTTTCCAAGAATAAAAAGTAGAAAAGTGCTCAAGAGTGACACTTTCAGGCAGGGGGTTTAGCTAACTGGTACAGGGCTTGTCATCAAGAAAAATGACATTTTCCAATTTTTAGATGACTTCCAGATTCGGTCAAAGGTAGAGCAACCATGTATTCTTTTACTATTATTTAAATAATATACCTACTTGTTCTCTCTGCACCCAACCTCTTTTCTGCAGTGCTAGGGATCAAATCCAGCATCTTGTACACACTAGACAACTGCTCTAAAACTAAGCTACATTTCTAACACAGGTCTTGAAATTTGCATGTTTCCTGGAAAGGAAAGGTCACACTTAGGATGAAGGAACACATTCCAAGAGTGTTTCCATGCCATGAGAACAAAAGGGACAACTTGACTATAGGAGTTCCTACCCCAGGTTCACTATTTTAACATAAAGGTGTTTCTTTTCTTTTTTCTTTTTCTTTTTTTTTGGCAGAACCGGGGATTGAACTCAGGACCTTGCGCTTGCCAGGGAAGTGCTTATTCTACTGAGCCATCTCCCCGGCCCCACATAACAGTGTTTCACAAGAGACTGAAGTTGTTGTTAAAAATGAAACAAAACAAAACAAACAAACAAACAAAACCCAGACAAGTACAACAAAATAATAATGAATAGTCTGGAGGATAGGGCCACATGGGGCTCTGCCATGTGACACAAAGCCAACTCTCAGAAACACAAATACAGATGAAGATACAAGACCAGAAGACTCTAAGTCATTCAATGTATTAAGTCTGAGCAGAAATATACCAGTCAAGAAGCATTAAACAATGTCCAGTATAAACAAATAAAAGTATGCATAATACAGTTTAATTCTTGAGATTGTAATTCCTTATTCAGTCATACACGTATCACTATACACATAGGCATACCACTAAATGCTTTACAATCTATTCCACCAATGTCTGCATCTCCATTTTTCTTCTTACTCTCAAACATTCTTGTCTTGAGCCTACTTTCCATTTTCTACATCCTGCAAACTTATGACTCTTATAGAGTGAAAGATTCACTTCACTACAATATACATTAATTTAAAATCTACAATAACTACTATAAAGTTTAAAATTTTTCTTAATAAACCAAATATTTTGGAGAAAAAAAAAAAACAAATACCTTGGGTTTTGTTGTTTTTGGTTTACTGAGACATGGTCTTACTGTTATGTAGTTCAGGGTGACTTTCAACTTGCAGCAACCCTCCTGCCTCAGGCTCCTGAGTGCTGCGATTAGAGGCACGTGCCATCCCTGTGTCTCAATAAACGCAATGAAACTGCGTTTCAAAATATATTTTGAAAAATAAGTCAGAAGTTTAAAACAGTGATGTATGCCTGTAACCCCAGCACTTAGGAGGCAGAATTTAGAGTTCAAGGCCAGTGTGGGCTACTTAAGTGAGTTCAAGGCCAGCCTGAACTATATCGCAAGATTCTGTCATTAAAAAAAAAAAAGCCTTAATACTGTAATAAGACACAATCATAGCATACAAATACAAATCTGCCTACTACCATAAGACAGGAACACACGAATATATTCATTATGGGAAATTTTATTCTTTATTTTCTCTGCTACAGTACTAAGGTTTAAACCTATTCTACATGCCACCACTGCATGACATCCTCAGTCTTTATGCCAAACTTTAAAAGTAAAAATTGATTAGTCATATCTGGAAAATATGGATAAGATCTAGTTTTGTATAACCTGTTATGCTACTGAAAATTTAATCTTATACAGAAACACTGGGAGCTGGGTGTACGGTGTGCATTTGCAATCCCAGCACTCAAGAGGTTGAGGTGAAAAGATCAGAGCAAGTTCAGGGCCAGCCTGTGCTACATAGTGATTTCAAAGCCAGTCTGAATTACATAGTGAAACCCTGTCTCAAAAGACAAAACAAAAAACAATTACATTAATAGTACATTAGCATTACTTGAATACCTGACAGCTTCCACTTTCTTTGGTGAATTTCCTAAATGTTTAAGTATTAGCAGATCACTAATAATCGATTAACAGAGCTAGATTTAATAAAAGTAGTTATTAAAATATAACTTTACAAATTCACTCTAAATATTGTGGTAAAGTCCATTTAAAGTTCAAATGAATAATTTGACTATTAATTTTCAAACTTTGATCTATATCATAATAAAAAAAAATCCAAAATAAAAGGGGCTGGGGAGATGGCTCAGTAGGATAAGTGCTTCCCTGGCAAGAGCAAGGGTCTGAGTTCAATCCCCGGTTCCACCAAAAAAATACAATAAAATAAAACAAAATAAAAAGCCCTACTCAGGGCTGGCGAGATAGCTCAGCAGTCTAAAGTTCCTGCTTAGCAAGCTTAGGCAGGCACAGGGGACCACAGTTCGGTCCTCAGCACCACATGCCACACCAGCCCCACCCTCAGGGTGGGCTGAGTTGGCAAATAAAAAATAAATAAATACCCTGCTCAATGATAAAGTTTCTTTTCTCTCTCTCTTTTTTTTGCAGTATAGGGGATTGAACTCAGGATTATTCCACTGAGCTATCTCCCTAGCCCCACCGATAAAGTTTCAAACTATGCAAAAACTTAGAAAAAATATTTACATGTGATTCTACAAGAAAAACATTTCTGAGTTAATTTTAAGCTCTGATATTTTTCCAACACTTAACAAAAAAACTCACTGATTCTGTCTATGCTATCTTTTGAACTTAGTGATACATAATTTAGGCAATAGCTTTTAAAAATGGTAACTTCAAGGACTGGTGATACAGCTTGAAGTAGAGTGCATGCTTAGCATGTACAGGGCCATAGGTTCAATCATGGAGTGGGCATGGCAGGGACAACAGGGACACACAGGAGACAGGCAACACAGGAGGAGCAGGTGTGTAAGTTTGAGGCCAGCAAGGGCTACATAACAAGCTTAAGGCTGACCTAGACTACACAGAGACCTTTTTCCTTCAAACAGAAAGATTAGTGCTATTATTTAATTAGAAAGAATTAAGGCAAAGCAAATACACAGAGCTGAGGATTGTAAATGAAATGTTACTTGCATCTGGTAGATAAACAGGTATCTAAATGGCTCAGTCAATTGTTTAAGCCTTCTGTACATTTTAGTTTTCTTATACACAAAAGGAATATAACAATATCTATCTCACAGTACTGCTTTGAGAAATAAGTTAGTACACACAAAGCATTTGGAATAGTGCCTAGTACATTTAAAGTGCCAATAGCTGTTAGCTATTATTATTATACATCCCATTTTAAAGGGAACCAGTAAGGAGCACTGTTAAAATGAGTATAATTTTATGGAGCAGAATTGGACAACCTCAATTCCAAGAGGTCCTACATCTAGATAGTACCCTGGTTCATGAATGTTTTTGTTTGCAAACAATTTGGTTCATAAACAGAAGTGTTTTGCAAAATTTTGTGTTTTTGTTAGCAAACTCTACATCAGGTAAATAAACATGACCAAGGCCATCTTTCCCACAAAAAGAGAAATATGGCCATCTTCCAAAACTGTAGAACAAAATGAGTTTGTGAACTAAAATATTACTGGAATCCATTCTTTTGGAAGAGGGAAGGTAATGACTCTTCAGTTGATAGTTTTGCCAAGTAGGATTTTCTTAACATCAGTACCAGAGCACAATGACAAAACCCAACCTCCCCCAAGAAAGGTTCAGGTAGGCCAGTAGAGGCTTCATCGTCATAGTGCACTGAGTTGTTTTACTCATAGTTCGGTCTCATAAAGTTTTGGTAAGAGGTTGATGGATGCTCGGGAGAGGTGTTTTATTTTGTGGACTTATCCCACGACCTTCCCAATGAACTACAATCCTAGCTTTGATACAGTCTTATTAGGTTGCCCAAACTAGGTTCAAACTCACAATTTCTTGCCTTGTCCTTCCAGAGGGCTAGGATTAATTATAGATGTGGGAACAAGTATTTGTAGGTGGATGAATCTAGGGAAGAACAGATTAATACTAACACATAAAAATAAAATAAAATTCATGTAAAATTTTAACTATATTAAATAGACCTCATTTGAAAGGGGCTTGTTCTTTTTTTGGGGGGGGGCAGGCCTAGTGGTACATGCCTGTACTCTTAGCAATTAGGAGACTAAGGTAGTAGGATCACAAGTTTGGGATCAGGCTAGGGCTATGAAGTTGAAAACAAGGTAGGCCTAGACTATATAGTGAGACCCTGTCTCTAAAATGGAGGGGAAGGGCAAGAGAAAGGGAAATCTGTTTAAAGAGCTCAAGTTGCATAAAGTAAAGCTTAATTTATTAATATAAATGACATAATTTTTCGATGAAGCATAATGTTCAATCAAGTAAAAGTGGCCATTTTATTTCTACATATGCTTACATAAGTATAACAAACTTCTGATTTGTCCATGCTAGTACTTTTGACATTTAAAGTCAAAGAACATTTTGGTGATATACAAACATCTTTAAAACTCTAAGGTTCAAAGAGAATGAAACCTTCAATTTAATAAGTTTACTAATAAACTGTCACCTCTCAAACATATTTTTGACTACAAGAATATTCCACAGTTTATTTTTTTAATGAACTGCTAATTTTGAAAGACATATTTTAAAAGAAGGAATTCCACCTGAAATACATTTTTTTTGTGTAAATAGAACTAGAAGTTAATCTGTATCTTTCTTTTTTAAATCTAAAAATTAATGATTAGCCATACTAATAAGGATGGAAAATTAAAATTACTGTAGCATTTTAAATGTTATTTGCAGTTATCAAAATATTATTCTCTACTAAACTTCTGTCCTTGATATTTATCTATGACTCCAAATGTTATTTATAAAGCATAAACATACATATATATTACTTTTGTACAACAAAATTATGTCTGATGAAATTCAACCATTAAAAATGCTTTTTGGGGGGCCGGGGAGATGGCTCAGTGGAATAAGCGCTTCCCTGGCAAGCGTAAGGGTCTGAGTTCAATCCCCGGTTCTGCAATAAAATAAAATAAAATAAAAATGCTTTTTGGATGGTAGTATGTCAGAATTTATGGAATGAGAAAATGTAATTAGCTTTTTACTATAAAATTTTCATTTAAACGATTTTCTTCTTGGAGCAAGTAACTTTTCTAGGAAAGTGTACAACAAAGACAGAAGCCACTGACATTCTACTTTTGTGGTATAAAACTTATCCTAAGCTATAAAATTTCTAAAAAACAAACTAAATAGGAAGAGGATGAACTCTGCTAATCATGAAGCATTCTACCCACCTCCCACTCCCCAACTTTCCCATAAAAGGAACCTTTACCAATAAAACAAAGCATCCTGTGTAAGCAGCTCCCTATAAGATCCTATCTCTCTCCTTAAGTGCTTACCACAATCTGATTTCTGGACAGCTGACCCAAAGTCTGTTGATTTTACTGATCTTCAGAAAGCCACTGACTGGCTAAAGTCTTATTGGTGAACAATCAAAAACTCTCAGATTCCCCTGCCATACTTTACAGAATTGAGGAGTTGGACAACACAGTTACGTTTGGTTGCACTGTGGTGAAACATATGAGGTATCTTCTTTTTGTCTTCAAACAGCCACATTTGGGCTGAGTAGCTCTATTACATCTTCAAAAAATTGAGCTCCAGTTCTTGATGGAGATAGAGGAAGGTCATTGAGGAGGTGTTTCAGCTCAAGAGCTAATTGAAAAATGTCTTTTGATTCAGTCCTGCTTGTGGATAGAAGTCATCTTCTGGATGGAAGAGGGAGTGAGATGACCTACAGTCTTGAATTGGTGGATCTGCAGGAACAGAAACTAAATACAGTGGAGACCTCTTAACTGAGTAACACCATGAGATGGATTTCCTGAAAATGTGTCAATATAAACTAAATATACAGATTTAACATGTGCATCATAGAAGTGATCATGCACTTGTTTTTCCAGATATCAAATGCATTTTTACCATTTATGAATAAATGCTTTCCCAATAACTACTTATAAAACGATTTTCAGGAAAAAAACCTAGTTAAACAAAACACCAATTCCAAGAAAAATCTATGCATTTTGCCTTTGTGAGTGCCATACCCTATTTTAAAGTTCTTCATTCAAATGACCGTATCCATATACAAGAAGCTGTAATCTGTTTACTCCATACAGTGTTAGTACATTAACTTTATTTTTTTGGTGGGTACCTGGAAGAACTCAGGACCTTGTGCTTGCCAGGCAGATAATATACTACTTAGCTATATCCCCAGCCCAGTACATTAACTTTTTAAATCTTTTTTTTTTTTTAAATTATGTATTTAGTACAGGGTCTACATGATCTCACTACAGATCGGACTCATAGTGATCCTCCTGTTTTCAGCCTCCCAAGTGCTAGGATTATAGGCAAGTGCTACCACACCTAGTCTCAATCACTGTCTCAGTGCACCCTGGGGGTGGGGCCGGCATGGCACATCATGCCAGGGATGGAACCCCTGTCCCTGCTTTTTTACCTCTGTCCCTGCTTTTTTGTGTTCTTGTGGCAGGGTCTCACTAGGCAGTTCAGGCTGGCCTTGAGCTCATTTTGTAGCCTAGGCTGGTCTTTAGCCTCCCAAGTGCTGGGATTACAGGTGTGCACCATCATACCTGACTTACATTGACTTTTTCTTTTGGTGGTACCAAGGATTGAACTCAGGACCTCGCGCCTGTCAGGCAAGCATTTATTCCACTGAGCTATCTCCCAGGCCCCTAACTTTTTTTTTTTTGGTGGAACTGGGGATTGAACTCAGGCCCTTACACTTATTCTACTGAGCTATCTCCCCAGCCCCAAGGTCCCTAACTTTTGAGATGGATTTTTTTTTATTGCCTAATGAAATTAAATTCATATATATAAAATTTAGACTTCAATAATCTACCTGCTCAAAAATTCTAACACTTTCATTAATCAAGTTTATTCCTATATATCAAAGAGTATGTATCATGAAGTCATGTACTATTTGGTTGTTTTTTTTTTTTTCTAGACAGGGTTTCACTATGCATTTCAGGCTAGCCTTGAACTTACTGTGTAGTACAGGCTGACCTCACAATGATCTTCCTGCCTCAGCCTCCTCAGTGCTGGGATTACAGGCATGTATCACTATACCAAATATTTAATATTCCATGGGCAATATTTAAATGTGAATAGTGGCCACTTCAAAGTCTCCTCAAGCTTTGATCTGGGGAAATAACTACAAAAGCTCACAACCAGATTTCTGGGACCTAATTAAAATTTTCTGTATATGGTAACAATTTTGATCAGCATTTAATTACTTGCTTACATTTAGGATGTAAATTTACTGTATATACTCTCATAATTATTAGATCACGTGTCAGCAAACTATGGCCCTACTAGCCAAACCCATCCCTCCACTCATTTTATAAATAAAGTTTTACTGGAACGCAGCCATGCTTTTTGATTTATGGCTATTATGGCAGAAAAAGTACTGCAACGAAGACCACAAAACCTAAAATATTTACAACCGGCCCTTTGTATCAAAAGTCTGCCAACTTTTTATATGGAAGATTAAGCTATATGTACAACAATTTACCCTTTAAATTATTTTTCGAAATGAAAGAAATTAGATATGGGTCAACCATAACAACCTCACAAAAAACAACAACATCAACAAAAAGTCTCATCTGGTCTTCATTCAGATAAAGAATCTGATCCTATATTAAGTGAAAAAGAAAGGGGGTGTGGGTAAAGGAGAAGAGACAGAATATAATACTACAGAACTGACATTTAATATGTATTCACTAAAATACAGTTAATTTTGTTAAGTAAATTTTACCTCCAAGAGTATATACAGTATTTTACAGGCTTCTACCTTTAAGTGGGCCATATTACAGTACAGTGGTTAAATATGTTAAGTTACATCTTACCTAATAATGTGGTTTCTCCAAAATCTCTTAGATCATCACAGACCCTTGTGTATATTTCTTCTTTGCCAGTAGATGGAGACAACACCACTGAAAGTTTAAAAGACATCATTCCCTGTTTAAAGGGAGCTTGCTGGTCTGAAAAAACTAGGGGAACCCTAACCCAAAGATTTCTTCAGTAATTTTTTTTCTTTTAAAAAGCAAAGAATATCTGGCTATGCCAAAACCAGAAATCCAAGGGAATATATTCAATGTTAACTGTGGACATACTCAAAAATTCACTAAAAGAGAACTAAAGTCTATCCCTGATGTAGTAAATAATAAATCATAGCATTAAAACAGAACCACCTCTATAGCTTGGTCATTATGATTTAGATAATCTTTTTCAGTTTCAGAATAGAGAATATAGAGTTCTTAGAATTCCAGAGGTAGATGTAGTGAAGTATTAGTCAATATGTACTGCTATAAGTCTTTTCAAAATAAGACAACTATCCAGATCCACATTAAAATAATAAGAACTTTTAAAAAGATAAAAGAATTAAAACAGAAATAGTGAGGACAATAAGAAAAAAGGATTCAATTTTATGGCCCAACTTTCCAGGTTTCTTATTTCACTATTAAAAATTACACAAACAGACCCAAAACCATCTGAAGTAAGTTATTTTTAAATGTGAAAGCTTAAGAAGTCATCTCCAAATCAGTATTTATCTAGTTTTCAAGTAGCTTCCTTTCCAAACTCAAAGCCCTAAAGCCACTATTTTCAAACACTATCTTGAAAATAAACACCAAAACATCAACCAGGTATTGAGCTAAACAGCAAAAACTAAGTTATTACTATACTACTTACATTTGCCAAAGAACTACTTTTGATAGACAATAAACAAGAGTAGTAACCTATTTAGTAAAGAATGTCTTAACACAAAAAAACTGCCTTAAAGTAATAATCAGCTAAAAGAGAAAACCGAAACATCTTAAAATCCTTTATGTATGTTTTGCCTATCCTGATAACTAAAATTAGTGTATATAAAAGGGGAGTGATTGTAGTGTTCAGATATTATCATGCCTTTAATCTCTACCTACATTAAATTAGAACTGATAATTACTGCTAAAATATTTTTGACTCATTACTAGACAAATTTAGTAAAATACCCCAAAGCATAAACTTCTATGTTTTGTAATTCCGGAGACACCTACTACTGTCTGCCAAGAAAACTATAAGCACATTCTAACTGCCTAGGAAGAGCACATAAACAACCACAAAACCTTTCCATCATCCACACTGTAAATGCTTTGTGGGTCTACAGAGTGAATTGTGAGATTGGCTTCCCTGTGATAAACCACAAACCTTTTTGACCCTTCCCCAATCTTTCAACAACTGGTACATATGAATATAATGCTAATTAAATAACAGAACAGCCAACATGGAAAAGTACTTTTCACTTAAGATAATCTTAAGACAGAGATCTTTAAAAATATGGCCAACACAAATATTCTGCATGGTTCCCTGCCCATCACACAAATGACAGAAATACCAAACTCTAGGTAAAGCAGTAACTAGTAGAGTATCTTTGACTTAGGCTAGGATTTTACAGATAATATTGCTATGAGAAATTAAAAAGACCAACAAGGAATGAGTTTTCTTTATATTAATTACATTGGGATGGGGTGGGGGAGACAACACCATCAGGTGTTATAACATGCTCCTCTTAAGGATCTATATCAGTGCTCTGCCTCCACCTGCTGGCAAACAGATTATGAAACTAGCGATATCACTGGGTAAGAAAAGTTAGTGTTCTTTTGTTAACAAATTAATATTTTATGTAACTATCTAGCATGAATGCTACTTTGTGTTAACAAAGACTGATGAAATCCATCAGGAAATTTATAGACAAACACATTGAACATCACATTAAAGTTTTTTTTTTTCCTTGAAATGTGACCTAAGAGGCCAAAAAAACAAGTTAAAAAATTGTTTAATTACCTGATATATCACATCTTGGAAAAGAACTGGAAAAGTAAGTGCTGCATCTTCTAGCTCATTTAGACTACAATGTACTAGTGTTTCATCCTTCAAATAAAAAAAAAATAACATGTTGAATGAAACTGTATTAAAAGAAATGTCAAATAATAACTTTATGTAATCATGATTACAAAAAACCATTAAAGTATCCATTCATATGCAGAATTTTACACCCATATATTATCATATGTGGCATAGCAATTTAGGCTAGGAGTTACTTATTCTCAAATGTATCAATAGTTCCTGGAACAATAAACAGTATCACCATTATCTGGTATCTGGCAACTAATCAGAAATGTACATAAGTTCTCTGATATTAATAATAAACTATTATTCTGATATTAATAAGAAACTCAGTGGAAACAGAGCTTAGCATTCTCTGACTTCACGATCTACTCAGGTGGTTCTGATATATTGTCAGGTTTGAGAACCAATGTTTTAAACTCTGAAGTTGGCAACTTTCTATTAAAATTACTCATATTTTTTTACACTTAGCAAATTTAAGTTTAGAATCTAATCATTCATAATACACAAAATATATGTGTATATACATGTATACATATAGTTTCACATAATTCCTTATCTTCAACTTTCCATTAAAGAATCATACAATAGGAACAGATGTTTGAGTGTATCATGAACACCTTCCATCTACACTGTCAAAATAGCAGTGACAACTTATATTTGATTACCAAATCATGTTTTCTCATTAAGAGAGAAAGAAAACAAGGTTTCTTAAATGTAAATATTTGTATTTATCAAGTCATAAATGCTTAAAAACAAATTCAAGGCTTTCACTACATTAAGTGACAGGATTTTTTTGTTTTGTTTTTATTGTACTGGGGAATTGAACTCAAGACTTTTGAATTCAGCTAAATCTTTAACCCTTTTATTTATTTATTTTTTAACATTTTTATTTATTTATTTATTTAGTGTGTGTGTGTGTGGCCAGCTCAGCCCACCTGGGGGGCGGGGCTGTCTGGCATGTGGTGCTGGGGAATCGAACCGCGGTCTCTGTGTTTTGCCGAGCTTGTTCCAAGTAGGTGCTTTAGACCACTGAGCCATCTCGCCAGCCCCTAACCCTTTTATTTTTAGATAAGCTCTTGCTAAGTGACCCAACTGGGTTGGAAATTTTTTTTTAAAATATTTTTTAATGTTTTATTTTTTATTTTATTTTTTTACATTTATTGTGTGTGTGTGTGTGTGTGTGTGTGTCGAGCTCAGCCCACCAGGGGGGCGGGGCTGGCTGGCATGTGGTGCTGGGGGATTGAACCGCGGTC
>NDGM011147756.1:0-13330 GCA_002564305.1 Octomys mimax | reverse complement strand
ATAAGCGCTTCCCTGGCAAGTGCAAGGGCCTGAGTTCAATCCCCGGTTCCACCAAAATAAAATAAAATAAAATAAAATTAATAAAAATTGAAGATGATAATAGGCACACACCTGAAAGGCAAGTTGTCCCCATTCATATCTGATCCTGCATGGCCTGCTTAGCTAGAACTTCTTTTCAGATTAAAGCTCTAACTTCAGATTATGCTCTATTAAGAATAGGGCATAGTCAAAGAGAAGCTAATAGGGTTAAAAACTTAAGCTAAATTTGCCTTGATAATCATAAGGTAAGCTCCTCCAACTCAAATACATCTTGAAAAATGAGAAGAGGTGTCATTTTAAGTTTTTGATCTTGTTTGGCTTCATCAGTTTGGGGGGCACAGATAGATTAAGGGGGATCCAGGTGTAGGGAGAAAGATGAATCCCAACTCTGCTCACCATTCACATCTGTGGTTCTGGCGAAGCCACTGAATCTGTGCAAGCCTCAGGTTAGGGTTTGCACCAGGGAGTTGAATACCTTTATCACCACATGCTTGAGAGGGATACATGTTTACACAACCACCACTACTGCTAGAATATTCCTGTACGTTAACTAGACCACCTTTGCTTCAAGAAAGCAAAAAACTGAGTCCAGGCATGGTGGCGCATGCCTGTGATCTCAGCACTAAGGAGGCAGAAAACAGGAGGATCACTGTGAGTCTGAGCTGCATAGTGAGACCCTGCACAAAAAAATAAATAATTAAATAAATAAAAGCAAGCCTTCAGTAAGTTCTAGTTGAAATACAGGAAAGAGCATGCATTTAAAGTACAATTTAACCCATTTTGACTGGTACAGCCCAGGTCACAAGCGTTTTCCTTACCCTCAAAGCTTCCCTGTGCCCCTTTACACCCACCCCTCCCTTTACTCCAGGCTGCCACCCATCTGGTTGCTGTCTTCAGGGATTAGTTACATTTTCTAGACTTCCATATCAATGGAATCCTACAGAATCCTGTTATAATTTTTATGGCTTCTTTCACTTGGAATAACAATTTTGGGGTCCTCTTGTGTTGCATATATCAATAATATACTGCTTTGCATTGCTGAGTAATATTTTATTATTTGGAGTTTTAAACTGTTAAGAAATTCCTTATCAGATCATACAGGAACTCCCCAAATTAGGAGCCAGGAAGATCTTATTCTGTCTGCTTCCCACAAACATTTGCTCTCCAGTATAGACATGTGATATCCACTTCCCAGTTAGGCCGGCAAGGCCCCTTAGTATTCACTCTGTAGACTGAGCCTGCGCCCGCCCCTCCCCTACCCGCTGCCTCCCTATAGCCTATCACCTGTGCTTCCTAGATGGCTCCAGCTCTTGCACCCGAGCTACTGCTGTGCCACAATCTGGATTGTCTTATCACTCCCACTCTTACAAAGTCTGCCCGTCCTCTAGGCCAGCACCTGCCCTGCTCCTCCTGCTGCATAAGGCCCTTGCCCCACATCTGGGTCTCCTGGGAGTTGGGGTTGCTCCTGCTCTCCTCACACAGGAGTTTCCCCTCCATTGCAGCCTTCCTCCACCCAATCTCCTGCTTTATACCTGCTTCTCTGGTATAAGCTGGGGACACCTACAGGGGCCACCTACACCCACTGCACGTGGGGGGAAATTACAACCTCATAGCCACCAGCCCTGAAGCCAGCCCTTCTCTTCGGGGACATCAGCTTGCAAGCCCAGTCTACACACATGACCAGTTACAAATGGCTACTTAAAAATTCAAATTAATTGGAAAGGAGTTATTAAAGGTGTCAGCATTCCTGTAGTTGCTGGGTAAATATTAGAAAGCACAGAGAACACTCCAGCATCACAGAAAATCCTATTGGGCCACTGTGTTCTACATGGCTCCCCAGAAAGCCCCAGGGAAAGAGTCCCAGTCGTCCACAGCGGTGATCAGCTCAGGCTGCACCTTGATTTAAGTTTTTCCTCTTTCTCTGCTATAAGGAATCCAGCTTCCCAGTTCCTTTTCCCGGAATACATCTGCATGGGAACCCTCGTCTTTGGCCAGGATTTTGGGTGGGCTGAGAAGTTGGGGTGGCCCCTCCTAAGCCCCAGCCTCTGCCTTTGATCCCAGCTCTGCCTCTCGCTGTCTCCACTGTCAGCACAAGCAGGCTGTGTACGTGTGCAAGTTGCTGTCAGCCAGCCAGAGTGAGCTGTTGACAGAGGAGGTCTTTTACGGAGAAGTCTGACCCCGAGATTACAGAGAACAAAGCCGGAGTGGGCTGCGCTAGCCAAGGGTTTCCACTGACTTTGAGAGCGGATTTGTGCCGCTAGAGAATTTTTCTGTCACGGAAAACAGGCACGTGAGGCTGGCCCCTTCTGGTGGAGTAGCTCCTAAGCTGGGAAATCCACAGTGACAGCACACAGACCTGGTGAAAGACTCGATCCCTGCAACCCCCCGCCGTTTGCAAAGGAAGTGATGTCTTTGGAAAGAAAACCAGTTACATTTTCTCTAGGACCTCATCAATATTACACATGTGGGACAGCCCTGCAATCGGCTGTTTTACCTGAAAGACTAGTTAAAGGGGATAGTGTTTTGACATCTTTTCAATTCAGTTCAATTTGACAGGTAATTATGGGGAATCTAGCCTGGTATATATAGCCCAGCGATAAATTAGAAGTTCAATTTATTGCTTCATTGGAAAATCTAGCAGTTTTTATATTTTTCAAAAATATGTAATCCTTCATTTTGACAAAACCTTACTGGTTTTCACAGGTTGTTGCTGGACCTTTGCAGTAAAGATTTATTTTAATAATAAACACCTCACTGCTTTTTCTTTTAAAAAATCCTTTTTTTTTTTTTTTTTGGTTGACCGTTTTTATTTGATCAATAATTGCACCAAGTCCTGCCAAAAGCATATACTAGATGCTCAAGGTGAAATTTAGCTGCTTCCAATTTTTAATTAGCCTGTATCTCCTTTATAGTTGGTGCTTCTAAGGAGAATTAAAGCAAAGTAACTCACTGAAGAAAGGCAAGTCATGCAGAAAATGCCAATATCAATTTCCTAAACAAGTCATAACTTAAATGCCACCCACCCAGCTCCTGGCCCTAAGCATTACAGGGAGAAGCAATCAAAGAAACTGATTGGGCAGGGAACATTATCAATTAAAGGGAGAAGTTAAAAGGGAAAAGGAACACATTAAATAAATTGGAAAAACAAATTCTAACTGAGGCTTAATATTTTTGTTCTGAGGAGGAAAGATTTTTTCATTAGAGCTCATCTGTTCCTGGCCATAACTGAGCAGCCCTCAGCTCACAGGAGCCACCGCCTGAAGGCTGAGAAGGAGGGGCATCTGGAGGCCAGGAGGAGGACTGAGAGCAGGTGGAGGAAGGAGAAAGAGGTGTTGGAGGAGTAGGAGGGGGAACAGGAAGAGGCAGAGGAGGTAGAGGAGGGGGAAGGAGGAAGAGGTGGAGGAGAGGGAAGGAGGAAGAGGTGGAGGAGGAGGGAAGAGGAAGAGGTGGAGGAGGCAGAGGAGATGGAGGAGGGGAGGAGGAGGAGGGGAGGAGGACGTGGAGGAGGAGGACCCGCTCTGCAAGGCAGGCTCCTCCATCTTCTGGACGGTCTTGTACTTACCCTCTATTCCCTCTCCATGTCCATATTCCCTCTCCACAAAATAGTGGTAAAATAATCTGCCCTGTGGACTCTATGGGTTCACATTGTAGGTTGATCCAGATTGGGTCTGCAAGTGGAAGATTAATCACCTGTTCTGGGTGCACACCACAACCGGTGCACAAATGTGACTGCACAGGAGTGACTCTGTGTGTGTGTGTGTGTGTGTGTGTGTGTGTGTGTGTCCTCAAACAGTACAAAGTCTCTAGTTTTTGGAAAGATGATGGCATGTACGGAAATAGCAAAGGCCACGTTCCAGCTGCTACACATCTCCAGCAGACTTGATCAGAGGGGCACACAGGCTTTATCTGACATGGTAATTTTTGTTTTCTCAAACTGTAATGGAGAAGTAATGCTTACTGAACAGCTCTTTATGACTTTCTGTATTGTGACATATTTCTTTTTTATATAGGAAAAAAAAAAAAAAGAAAAGAGGTTAGCCTGTGTCTGCATTAGGAAAACATGAGCTTTGGTTTGGAGGTTGTACCTCACCACCAGGTCCACTGAGCAGCCTTGTATGTCATTCTGGGTTAGATATCAGCTTCATTTTAGTGGAGAAAGCCTTTTTGAGGGGTTGATAATCGCTCTCTTCTTTTTGCTATGGCAAGATTCACTGTTCAACTTGGCCAGCATGGGCTATGGTTGGCAACAGCCAGGATCCTCTCAGAAAGCTTGAAGTGACTTTTGCACCATAGGTAGCACAGCGAGAAAAATATGAGTTGCTTTTGAACTTAGTCCTAATTTCCAAACTCAGTTTCTCTGGCTTGCACCTCCAGGGGCTTTGGCAAACCATAAAACCACCATATAAGCTGATTTCCTTGGTATATACAGGACAATAACACCCCTCCAAATAGCTCACATGTGGGGTGACAGACGTGAGAAGAGAAGGAAATATGCATCCACACACACATTTATATACATACAGACACAAATGCACACACACATTTCTTTGCTCTGCAAAGTTTTTTTAAAAAATAGATCAGTTGCCAATATTGTATAGACAGGATATTTCACAGAAAGCTTTGACTCTTAGTTTGCTAGAAAATGAGAAACACTCCTTCAACATGCATTTCCCCAGCCCACGCAGACTGCAGGGAAGGGGAGGCTGCAGTTCTATGGCACTGTGATCTCTGGCCTCCGTGTTCCCAGCCCTACTACAGCCACTATGCCTCCGGTCTGTACCTGACCACTCAGCATTAAAGTTCCTCTTAGTGTGTAAGGGAATGTAAAAAATTGAGCTCAAAATTGCGTCTCAACCAAATTCCCCTGAGAGGTGTACAGGGTGCTCCAGACAGCATCAGAACCAGGTTAATCTAGAAAGATGAGCCAGCTTGTTGGCTGAGCAGAGCATCAGTGAAGTAGTGTGGTGTGAGGTGTTTATGTAGCCTACTTAAATATGTGCATATGTACCCGGGAACACACACAAGTATGGCTTCTAGCTAGTGTGCCGAGTGCTCCCACGATTCCACTGCTGAATTTCATTTCCTTGGGGTTAGCATGCCCAGTTGCTTCACTCCTGTAGGAAATGCCCTGCCATGTGTGCTGGTCCTCTTTGGATCAGTTAGCTTACCTGATACAGCATTACATGCCTGGAAGACTTTTGAGAGGGGCACACAGCAAACCTAAGGCTGCGCTTTCATTCTTCTGTCCTTGTCATGCTTCTTGTGGTTTTCAGGCCTCACTCCCATTCTCTCTTTGACAGCTTTGTTTCTAAGGGCTATCAGAGGACTCCTTTTAGGACCCTCTTCTTCCCACCTGAACTCCGATCTTGCTGCTTCTAATGAGCTGTGTGTGGAGGAATAGATAATCAACCCTTGCAAAGCAAAGCTCCTACTTCCCGTTAGATCTTAATGAGTGGACTGTGGAGGACAGTCTGGAAACATCTCTCAAGTTTAGGCAACAGGGTAACTGGAAGGCTTTTTCTTTCTCCATCTTGAACTTTGGAAATAAGACACACAGGGAAAACGTCACTGACTGCAGAGCTCTCAGCCTTGTTCCACTGTAAGCGCGAAGCTCTTTGGCACCAGCTACCCTGCAGCTGACGTGATAAGGGCAAGTACGATGATTGCTTCTGTTTTCATTTCTGAAAGTGCCTGAAACTCTACGAGCTTATTGAGGGCAAGAACTCTCTGCCCCGGTCCCTCACCATGCACTTCATGTTTGTGGCATTAAAGCAGTATTTGTTAAAATGAAAAGAATTAGTACATATTATATTTCTGTGCTTGTTCATTGAGATTTTAAAATATGTAACGATGCATTGTGGCCCTTGTGAGGTAGTCTGACACACACACGGACAGTTTGGGATGCACGTGAACACTGGGACACTGAGTTTGAAAACAAACCTTGTTCTTACTGAGGGCTGGCCACTTTGCTCTTCATGGCATCTAGGACAGGCTTTCTAACTGTGTCACTCATGTCATTCTTTCTTACCGAAGCTGGGTCCCACCTCAAAGCCATGTCAATACAATAATCTTGAAGGCTGTACCAAC
This sequence comes from Octomys mimax, assembly GCA_002564305.1. Taxonomy (NCBI): domain Eukaryota; kingdom Metazoa; phylum Chordata; class Mammalia; order Rodentia; family Octodontidae; genus Octomys; species Octomys mimax. The sequence goes on along the minus strand of NDGM011147756.1, from coordinate 7,204 downwards.
TAATGAGAACTGCCTCTTGACTGAAAGTGGATTGCCCGCCCAGGTCAAGTTCACCATATCAAAGTCCTCATCTTACAAAGATCCAGAATGACCTGAAACATAATGGATCACCTATACAAATCATCACAGTACCCAATGCAGTCCTTCCTTTCCCACCTAGTACTCCATGCACCCCTCTTGCTACATGATAGCATCATCATTGCTCATGAAGTCCGTGGGAATCCAGCCTGCCTTGCACGCCATCTTGCACTACCATACTCTGGAATCAATGCTAGTGCTACAGGTGAAACAACCGGGAGAAATTTATGTCTCTTCTAAGAAAACCTTCAAGGGACAAACTCATCTTAATACACAGAAGAAAGCCCTCATTATTCCCTTTACCTCCCTTCATTTCTCATAAGAAGCTGCCTCTCAACTACTTTTTTTCTCTTCTAACTCAAACCTTTTCTTTCAGCCAACTTTCCCTGGATCATGTGTAGTTTTTTCCCTATGCCTTCTGGATATCTCCTACATGTTTTCATCAGTAATTTTATATCTATTTCATTGCAAATAAGTCCAGTCAGACTTCTTTATCCTCAGTTTCCCACTCATTCATGACCATAATTCCTCACAAAAAGACTCAGGATCCAAAGTGACAGAGTTAACATTCTGTTTGAGGGGTAGGGGACGGGAAGAATATGTGAATATTAAAATGGCAATGCTTCTTTTTGCACACATACCTTCATGTAAGACTCATGAATTCCAGAATGTTTGAATATTTCTTTTGTCTTTTTTGACACTTCTCTTTATTTCAGAGAAGACAGAAATATTTCAGTCTGAGCTGTTTTCATCTGGCCCAGACCCTCTACCATACTAGGCCTGCAAGAACAAAGGTGCACACATGGAGGTCCTGTCTCAGGAACAAGCACACCAAAGAGCACAAGAGGACATGGAATGCATGGCTGGTAGGAGATGGCCTGCTGTACTCCAACAAAGATCCTCTTGGTCCTGAGGATAGACTGAGAATATCCTGGTGGGTGTAGTTTCCCAGGGCAGCATGATAAAGAAGCAAGTCATCACCTTAGATAAGGGCATTTATAAGGAATAAGGCGTAGGACTATTGGCTGAATTACCCCTTCCTGTATTCCTTTTGCAGTAACTTTCCTGAGCATGTACCTGTGCAAATGCCATCTCATAAGTGTCAGGAATACTGGAAGGTTATTGACTTTGAAAAGTTCACATTCACTGCAGGTGAGCAGATGTCATCTGCTTCCTCTACCTGTGTGGGCTTGAGCAGAGTCAGAGTTGCGTTACAGCAATGATCAACAAAGTGGGTCATATAGAACTTGCAGCTTGGAAGGGCAAATCAGTAATTTCAGTAATAAAACCATCTGCTTATCCCTACAATCAACATAGTTTCCTCCTCCTCTATTTATCTCATGGCTAATGTAAAATTTCCCAGGTGTATACCCTGGACTTCCTTTTCCCATTAAACTCAAGTCTGCAGCAGCTTCCGCTCCGAAGCCTGAGCCAAGTTTTTAGCAGAAGTCCTGCACACTTAGCATGATTTTTGGAGCACCCATGGTCTTCATCAGCTAGGGGGATTCCACTTGCAGCCCTGGGTGTAGTTTCCTTCAGAAGACATTTGCATGGAGGAATGGGACAGCCTTATTGAGGATGATCTCAGAGCACACTGCATGCCATGGGGTGAACCTTACAACATGATGCTGAGAGAAGGAAGCTAGACAAGACTACCTGTTATGAGATTAGACACGGTGATGCATACCTATAATCCAAGCATTCAAGAGGCTGAAGAATTGTTGTGAGTTTGAGACCAGCCTGGGCTACAAAGTGAACTCAAGACCAGACTGCATTGCACATCAAGATCCTGTCTCAAAAAAACAAAACAAACAAACAAACACACACACACACACACACACACACATACACAAAAGGAACCTCTTGTGTAATTCTATTTATATAGGACCCAAAACAGGTAAAGCTGATAGATCTTCTCATGGTATAGATCTAAAATACAAATACATCTCCAAATGTCTCATGTATTTAAAAGTGGGGCTTCTAGAGGGTGATTTTATTATTGGAGTGCCATACTTATCAGTAGATTAATTCATTGATGAGTTAATTCATAGCTAAATGTGTTATTAGGAAGTGAACTCTGGTTAGAGGTGGGTTTTGGGGAATGGAGAATGACCTGGAATGTTTTATTCTTGTCCCTGGATTATCACTTCTCTCTCAGCTTCCTGGTATCATGGGATGAACAATTGTCCTCTGCCATGCTTTACCATCATGCCATTTCTGTTTTAAAGCTAGAATACCTTGGACTAGACTATTAAAACCATGAACTTAATAAAACTCTCCTTGAAGTTGTGAGTGTTGGATATTTTGTGTGAGACACGAGAAAGTTACTAATGCAGAAAACTGCTTCCAGGAGTGAGGTCATACTGGGACCATACCTAATTATACGGTGCAGAGGCCTTTTCAACTCATTAGTAAAAACAGTTTTAAAAAGTTTGAAGATGCTGGCTAGAGAAGCCCTAGAATGCTGTGAACTGAGATTGATGGTGATTTTTGGTTTCAGCTCAGAAAACCAGATTGCTGACAGATATATATATATATATATATATATATATATATATATATATAGTGATGGTCAGGCTAATGAGGATTTTTTTTTGTATTTCTTTAGGGAAGGGTCTACAGGGTGTTCAGGGTCTCACTACTAGATCGGACTCGTGGTGATCCTTCTGTTTACAGCTAATGAGGATTTAGATGGAAGGGAGGACTGTATTGGAAACTGGACTGGAAGCCATGCATATTTAATTATGAGAAAGAATTTGTTCACATTTTGTGCATATCCTAAGAATAATTTGTATAAGGCTGAATTCAAAGATAGCAGACTAATTAATCTGGTGGAGAAAATTTCAAAATAGCATAACATTCAGGCTGTAACATGGGTACTTCTGGCTGCTTTTCAATAAATCTAGAGTGGGAATCCATAGTAAAAAGTACACTCAAATTATCTGAAAATTTTGCAGCTTGGTTCAGAAAGGAAGTATCTATAAACTTGGGACCAAGGAAAACGTGACTTTTGAGAAAGACTGTATTAAAAAAAATCCAGGTACTTTGTACTATGATTTTAAAAAAAAGATGCCTTAAAGCCATCTCAGGAAATGGCCAGTACACATCCATCGCACAAAAGGATATAAAGGATAAACTCTTCTGAAATATTTTGCTCTGAGGAGGTCAAGGTGCCCTTCTCATTCAGGGCTACCTGGGGAGGTATTTTTCCAAGTTCAATCATTTAGGCACCACGGCAGGCATGGTCCGAAGAGGCCAGCCTACTGCTTGAGGGAGTGGCAGACCGTGGCTCTTCTACATAGTCCTGGTTTTGGAAGAATGCAGGATGAAAATTTAGGGGGTAACAGAAACTTCCACCCAAATTTAGAAGGAAGCCTCTGAAGCTTGGCAAAAATGTGTGACAAGGTCACAGTCCCTTCCAGGAGTCCAAAAGGGAGGGATGCCTGAAACTATGAGCTTGAAGGTGAAGATATAGCTGTGACTCAGGGAAGTTGTAGCTGTCAAGCTTGTGGAACATCTTCTGAGGAGGACTGCAGGCAGCAAGCAGAGTCAGCCCAACAGAGCGGCTATATGAGCTGCAACCCTCTAGAGCACAGAGGAGAAGACGCCCGAGCCCTTTGGGACTCGCATCTCAACCTGCTCTGGGTGCTACAGGACTTAACATTTCCCTACTGGATTTCAGTCTTCCTTTGGTCTGACTCCTATGTCCTAGATCTCTTTTCTGAAATGGGAATGTTTATCCTATGTGATTGTATTTTGGAAGCATTAACTTTTGCTTTGATTTTGTAGGGCCTCACAGCTAAGAAGTTGCCCTGAGTTTCAGAAGGGGCATCGGACTTGGACTTTTCAGCAGTGCTGGAATTCTTAAGGTTTTTGTGATTTTTAGAGATGAACCGAATGCATTTTGTGCAATGAGATGAACAGGAGTCTTTTAGAGGCCAGAGAGGAATTTTATTGTTTAGGTCTAAAGTCTTCTCCAGAAGTCTCATGTAGATTAATCCATTGATGAGATCATAGCTGAATGTGCCTCTAGGAGAAGGGATCTGGTGGAAGGGTGACCTGAAGAGAGTATTTTTGTCCCTGGCTCCTCCTTGTTCTGCTTCCTGGGTGGCAGGGGCTGAGCAGCTGTCCTCTTCCATGGCTTTCCACCTCGCCATTTCTGTCTTGGAGTCATACAGATATGAACTAAACCCACTAAAATTAGGAGCTCAGTGATCCTCTCCTCCTTTAAGTTGCAGCCATCAGGTATTTTGTCTCACTGATCTGAAAATGACTTCTACAAATGTGACAGAAATCAGAAGGCCCCCAACCGTGGATATTCTGTGAGGGGATGGGAGCGGGATGGGCTGGAAGGCACAAAGGGCCTCCATGGAGAATTGGAAATGTTGTATATGCTGATGAGTAAAGTAACCACGTGATTGTATATGTGATAAACACGTCATCCTCTGGATCTACAGAAGCAGCGCACAGCACTTTATATAGACCACATCTCAACTAAAAAAAAATATGCCTTTGTGGCTTTAGCTAAGAAGCCACTGTCCAGGCGCATGGATAGGTTCACCTCAGTCCACTTCAGTCAGCACAGAGCTCCTCACTTTTCTCCAAGCCCCCCTTCCCTCTGGGAACATACACATAGAGATAAAGAGCTCTTCATTGCACTGCTCATGGTCCCACAGGGACGCAGCTGTGAGAGCTAAACCGTGAGGTAAGGAGGTAGAGTTTGGAGGCCCAGAGACAGTAGCAGGTTGAGTCCTGAAGTGCAAGTGCCATTGGCCTGGGAAGTAAGAGAGAAAGGCCTTTGAGGGCCACAATGGGGAGTAGCAGGGGTCTGCTCATAGTCTAGAGTGCCAGAGAAGAGAAGGCATGGGCCAGCTGGTGGGGATCATGACACACCTCAGAGTAATACTGAGAGCATCAGCTGGGGCTGTCCCCACTTCTCTCGTCTCATTATTTGGACCTTGATTGTCAGGGGATCCAGGATTGAATGTGATCCAAATTAGAGTCTTCAGAGTTGAATACCAATGAAGCAAGCAATGACGGGTTCAGGTATGGTGCTCTCATACCCTCCTCCTGCTCACAGCCTTCTCTCAGCAGGTTACAGGCAAGTAAGTAGGAAGTTGGGTCTGCCTTGGACCCGATGTCTAGTCTTTAAGAAGGATGTATTCTATCACTGGGAGGAGGGGAATGGGCTTCCTGGTTAAAATGCAAGTTAAGCCCTCCTCTGAAAGCACAGCTGTCATGGCCAACAAAGAGTTATTACTTGCCTACATGTGTTGTTTATTTCCTCTTTCAATAAAGCCCAATGGAACATGGACATTCGTTCATTTCCATTTCTATTAATTGCAGTGTCTTTGAAGTGAATAATAAGGCTGTGCAATCAATAGAAATGATGGAACTACTCAGAGCAAACAATATCTCCTCCACTGTCTCTCCCTCAACATCTATCTGCTTTATTAAGTGACAAAATACATTGTTGTTTTAAAAGAAAAGTATAGCAGCACAGGGAACAAATCTACAAATAATTATTTAAAAAAATTAATCGGTGTTATAATTCAATTATGCGGCACACAATGCAGAAAAGTTTTCTTAATTATAATAAAATTGAAGAGAATATTCTTCAGCCTTAACCTTGCTATTTCTCAAGGTGAGTTATTACCACCTAAATTCTAGAATAGCTTTCAATAGCCTCTCTTTGTAGTAGTCATCTGCAGGACTATTCAGAGGAAATCTGTTTGGGGACCAGATGCAACTAGAGATTACTGGAGGTTAAAAAGATAACTGAGGCAGTGTGTGAAAAGCAAGGAGTATGGGCTTTTAGGCTGGGCATCCTAGGGGGAAGTGACTTAACCTTTCAGACCTTTAAGATGATAACTCTGTATCCTTAATGAGCAAGGTGTTATCAGACCTCAGGGCCTGCCTCCACCCGCGCCAACCCGCTACCCACTGTGTGGATGGAGCTCTATCCAAAGGGAAAGGAAATGCATATGCTTTACTCTCTGCATGAAATATGAAGGGCAGTCTCTGTTTCCATCATCTCTCCCCAGCCTGTGTGAAAGCCCAGGCAGTCAGGCTTCTATCCCTGAGCACTGGACCCCCAGTACTGCACCTTTATTTATAGTGTGTTCCTGCTGCAGCGCTTCATCCCTCAGCCTCCCTAACTCCTGTTGTTCAAGACCAACTGCATACTCATGACACCCAGAAAGCCCACCCTGACTCTGTCATCTGCACAGACCTGAGTGTTTCTAATTTTTCCTACTTCACTTTGTGTGGCTTGTGTGCAGCTCTGCTGCTGCTCCTGCTCAAAGCAAGGGACAACTGCATGGGATCTGGGCCCAGGGAGCAGAGCTGCACGTGTTGCACAGGGGGAGCGCAGCCCCTCCTGATGAGTTGCCAGGTCATCACAGACCCTGAATCTGAGGGTCTCTTACATGAAGCTCCCAAGAAGCAGACTCTAAGATGAAGGTTATTGATAAGTTTTATTAAGAAAGCCTCCCAAGGGAGATGTATAAGGAAGCAGGTTTGGTGGGACAAAATGGGATAGTGTTTTAGCTAGTGTCCCATGGAAGGTAGCTTCAGTGTGACTACAGAGTCACTCTGGCTTGTAAGTTATGCTCAGAGTTGTCTCAATCCTGAGGGAAAAGAGTTGACTTTTATATTTCTCCCATGACCAGTCCTCAATTAAGGCCATCCCCTCACCAGGATATGTAGATACCCAATCACCTCCATTTCTCTGTCTATAGGCACAAAGACAGTTTTCTAAATAGCGGACAGGAGCAGACCTCTGAAAGTCAAAGCCAAGGAGCCCATCCCTTGCCCCACTGACTGCCTGAGCAGTGCAAGGCTGCCTCCCTGATGGTCAATATGGAAGTTTTATAAAGTAAGTCCAACAGGTCTCCCTGTGTCTTACACAAGTAATGATTTCAAGATTAGCAGAATAGTCAGAGGTGGGGTAGCTTTAGCCATTCTCTGAAGAGCTGTTAGGCCAACCTCAAAGGCCCACAGGGGGCATGAGAGAAGGTCCAAGAAGCACTAGAGTCCCAGGAATCACGCCCAGTGTCCTCAGGCCAAATGTTTCCATGGCAGTCATCTGAGAGTCATGGTTTGGTGAGTGACCTTTTCTTCACTC
>NDGM011147747.1:0-12958 GCA_002564305.1 Octomys mimax | reverse complement strand
TGAGCTGGGTGCCTGCTTCCTGGAGCACGTGAGCACCGGCTCCCCATAGACCTGCAGCCCCCTGCCATCTCCTGGCACCTGCTCACCCCAGCCCTGTCATCTGCAAGCCCTTTCCATGCTCCAAACCCCAGGCAACCTGCCTTCCCAGAAGCTTCCAAACATCTGGGTGCACCTCCTGCCTTCCCAGCTGCCCTCCACATTCTCAGGAGGGTCTGTGCTGTGGGAACCAAGGCTGGGGAGGCTCCCAGCAGCAGAGGTCTTGACCAGTCTGGGAGCGAGCTACTCCTTTCCTGGGGTAGCCCCCACCCCTATTGATATCTTTTGTCCTTGACGGCCCTTTCTTACCAATACCTCTGTTTGTTTGTTTTTAATTGATACAATTAAAATATTTGCTAAGGGTCTTACTGATAAAAATTGGAAGCCACAGGGTGGGCACACACATCCTTGTGGGTTTTCCCATCTTTAAGTGACTTCACATAGCTGTGGCCCTGACCAAGTAGCTACACAGTGCCTGGATCCCCAGCCCAGCTCCTAAAGGGGATCCAGAGGCCCTGGTTTCCCCAGATGGGTCGCCAGTTGTCTGGGAGACAGCTGTGCTACCCCAAAACTGTTCCCTCTGCTGCCCAGCAAGCAGACTTCCAGATCTACTCTGAATACTGCAACAACCACCCCAACGCCTGCGTGGAGCTCTCTCGGCTCACCAAGCTTAGCAAGTATGTGTACTTCTTCGAGGCCTGCCGGCTGCTGCAGAAGATGATTGACATCTCTCTGGATGGCTTCCTGCTGACGCCTGTGCAGAAGATCTGCAAGTACCCCCTGCAGCTGGCCGAGCTGCTCAAGTACACGCCGCCCCAGCACAGGTAGGAGGGGCTGGGTCCTGCAGCCCCACCCGCAGCGTTCTCTGTCCTGATGTAGGCAGGGGGCTCACCTCGAGCTGCCACCATGACAGGGAGGAGGCCATCAGTAGGGTAGAACCCGCTCTGGGCCTGGCATTTCTGGAGAAGAGCAGAACTATGCTTCAGTGGTCAAGAGGCACAGGGTGGGCTTTAGGAGATACCTATAGTCCCTACGCACCAGATGGCAGCACCCTCCCACTCTGTTCTGCCCAGGGACTTCAAGGATGTTGAAGCTGCCTTGCATGCCATGAAGAATGTGGCCCGGCTTATCAATGAGCGGAAACGGAGACTCGAAAACATCGACAAGATTGCTCAGTGGCAGAGCTCCATAGAGGACTGGGAGGTGAGGGCCCTGGAGCCCGGAGAATGCTGGGGGCCCTGGCTTGAGAGCGCTGCATGTCTCAGGACCTGGGAGGGAGCAGAACAGGAGGCCAGGCTGCTGGACAGGGGCACAAACTCAGTGAAAAGCAGGTTCTTGTGTGCCCCTGTGGGAAATCTGATGGGATCTCCCAAGCCAGATGCGGCACTGGTGGTCTGCCCTGTGTGAGACATCACTGTCTTCCCTACCAGCTGCCACCAGCCCAGGAGAGGCTCCACAGGAGGTTTCTCAGAAGCACTGTCTGTTCCTCTGCCCTCAGGGCACAAGCTGGGTCCCTCCCTGGGTCTCTCCAGTCAGCTTCTGGGACTCCCAACACCAGGGTTTATGCCCATCAGCACAGCCCAAGCTGGGCTGCCCCTGGTTCCACGTTTCTAGCTTGCACACTTGCCAGGTATCTCTCTAAGGCAATGCCAAAGCATAAACTTAACGATGGCATTCTTGCTTGAAGGGACACGGGGGCTCTTCCCTCCGTCATCTGCCGACACACACATGGCACCTCTGCCAAGCACTGTACAAGCTGTCTCCAAGCTATCTGAAAATGAGTCACCCTCAGTCAGAGCACTAGAAAACAGTCCTAGAAAACTCCTGACAGTGCACTGGCTTCCAGGGGTGGGACCTGGCAGCACAGCCCACTGGTTTTGAGGCCCATCCCAGGGCGAGGTCCCCTGTAAGCTCCATCGCCTAAGACAGGATGGCTGCCAACAGCCCCAGGGGCAGAACTTGGTCTGAAAATGTGATGCTGTGAGGGTGGACGTAAGGCCTTGAAGATTGGCTACACAGGTGAATTACAGCTTAATTCTTCTCCAGAGCAGCTATGTCCAATCAAAAGATCACATGAACAACACAAAGACTTCTGTATTTTTTAGTGCCATCTTTGGTATTTTGGGACAGGGTTTCGCTACACAGTTCTGGCTGATCCTAAACTATGTAGCCCAGGCTGGCCTTGAACTCATGGCAATACTCCTGCCTCAGCCTCTCTAGTACTAGGATTACAGGTATGCACCACCACACCCAGCTCTGGTAGCCTTTCTTTTTTTTTTCCCACTCAGCCTGCCATGAGGGCAGGGCTGGTGTGGCATGTGGTGTGGGGGAATTGAACTGCGGTCCTCTGTGTCAGTGCCTAAGTTTGCCTAAGCAGGTGCTTTAGACCGCTGAACTATCTGGTCAGCCCTCTGGTAGCTGTTTTAACACGGGAAGAAAAAATAGGTGAAAATGATTGTAATAATATTTAATTCAATAATATAGCCTATTATTTCAGCTCTAGTCAGCATAAAATATGATTTATGGGATGCTTTATATTGTTTCTCACTAAATCTTTTTTGGGTACTAGGGATGGAATTCAGGACCCTGCACTTGCCAGGCAGGCGCTTATTCCACTGAGCTATCTCCCCAGCCCCTCTCACTAAATCTTTAGTGTGTATTTTACCCCAGCATCGCATCTCCATAGAGTGGGCACATTTCTGTTGTCCAAGAGCCATGGAGGCCACTGACCACAGGAGGCCAGCAAGCCAACCCAGGTCAAATCCATTCCCCTCTCCTCCCCCCCCCCACAGTCCCAAGCTCCAGGACCCAGAGGACTTCTGGGCCTCCAGATGCCCCTCCCACCTGGCTAGCCTGGGAGGTCACCTACAGGCAAGGCCTTCTTAGCAGGTCAGGGGCATTCAGCTCTGGCTTTCCTTGGGGTCCCTCAGGGGGAAGATCTCTTGGTGAGGAGCTCAGAACTCATCTACTCGGGGGAGCTGACTCGTGTTACACAGCCTCAAGCCAAGAGCCAGCAGAGAATGTTTTTCCTCTTTGACCACCAGCTTATCTACTGTAAGAAGGTACCAGCCACTGCCCTTCTGAGCCAGCCCCATGTAGCGCTGTATGGAGGGCCTCAAGCTGAGGCATAAAATAGCTTTGCATACTGTGGAGCCTGTCAGGCCCTCTGCAGCCATTCCTGGGAGCCCTTCAGTCTGGGATGAGGTGAGGGTAGCTCTGTAGGGAAAGCCCATGACCATGGTGGCTCTCCTCTCTGGCCAAGGCCCTGTTGAGGACACCCTCATTCCTAAACTGTCTGCTGCCTGCTTCTCAAGCTGCTGCGTCCCCTGCAAACCTCCGCTTTCCTCTGCCAACCTGAGGTCCTCTGCTGCAGCCATCTCCTGGTCTTCCTATAGCTTGTAGCTTCTGTTCCTCTTTCAAAACATGGTCCAGAGGATCCTATACGGGCAGTCGTCCTGTGCACCACGATCTTCTCTGCTGTGCCATGTGGGGTGCTGTCTTGGTCTCTGTGGTAGATCACACCTTTCAGAGAGAGCAGGCCCTGCAGGTTGGCTGCTGGCCATCCCAGGCTGCACCAGGGCCTCCAGGCACCCACTACATGCTGTGGAGGTGGTTGGGCTGAGGGTGGAGGTGGGTCTGGGGTGCGGCAGCCAGGGCTCAGGACGGCGTCTGGCAGGACCTGCTCCGCCGAGACATGCTGTACTACAAGGGCAGGCTGGACATGGATGGCTCAGAGGTGGTGGACCTAGAGGACGGGAAGGACCGAGACCTCCACATGAACATCAAGAATGCCTTCCGGTTACACTGCAGCACGTCAGGGGACAGCCACCTGCTGTGTGCCAGGAAGCCTGAGCAAAAGCAACGCTGGCTCAAGGCCTTTGCCAGGGAAAGGGAGCAGGTGCGACTGGACCAGGAGACAGGTACAAGACCCTGCTGGGCCTTGCCCTACTTGGGCCCACTCAGCCCAGCTGCCAGTCATGTGAGCCCATCCTGAATCAATAAGCATGTCTCAGACCCAATGCCTCAAGCTTGGTGAGGCCCCAAAAGCCTCTCGGTCCCAGCAGTCAAGCACAAGCATTGCCATTGTCAGGCACTGCCACCTTGTGCTCCCCCATCAGCTTTTGGCGCCACAGCACAGGCTCTGGGACACTCTGTGCTGCTCAGAGTAGCCGGTTTCCAGGAAGCTCAGGCCCTGGGAGGAGCGGGGAGGGGAACTGGCACCTCTTGCCTCATATGAGCAGGCCTTTCTCCCTGGTGCTGCCCCCTCCTGGTCACAGCCCTGGCATTCCATTCCACATAAGCAGTCAGTTTATGCTGGGGAAGGCCTCTAGGACAGCAGACACTAGATGCAGGAGAGGGGACAGGGGTTGAGGGGAGATGAGGCACAGGGGTCTCAAAAAGCTTGTCTACCTTCCCGGTTGGCAGGGCAGACTGACAGCAGGCTGGAGGGAAGACAACAGGCCACAGAACACAGCCTACAGAGGACAATATAGGACATGTGGACAGGGAAGGACAAAAGTCTCACGTGTGCCCTCTCCCCAGGTTTCTCCATCACCGAGCTGCAGAGGAAACAGGCCATGCTGAATGCCAGCAAACAGCAGGCTGCAGGAAAGCCCAAAAGTGAGTGATGGGCAGTGCCTCTTGGGCAGTCCCAGACTGGTGCCATTCCCCTCTGGCCCCAAAACACAGCAAGATAGTGGGGTCCTTGGAAGTGCCCAGTGCCCTCTGCCAAATGTGCTCCCAAAAGCTGGTGACAAAGATTGGTTGGGTCAGTTCACAGCTGTCCCTCCTCGTGGCCTAACTTCCCCCAAATTGCACCGCTAGTGTCAGTGCTTAGTTCTCAGGCTCTGACAAGCACTGTCACAGCTTGCCTAGGAAGGACTCATCTCCAATGTCTAAAGGAGTCTAGTGTCATATAATTTGGATGTGGCCACTCCCCATCCTGCTAGGGCTTCAGTAAGCTAGGCACAGGCTAGGGGCTCCAGGGCATGCTCAGCCCTGGGGAAACAAGTTCTGCGTAGCCAAAACCCGCAAGTGGGGCAGGGTGGGGGATGGGGGAAGGAGGCTGCAGTTCTTGCAGAACCCTGCCATGGGCACCTTCTGCCACCCATGCCCATGCTGCTTCTCCCTGCACAGCTGTCGGCAGGCCCTGCTACTTGACACGCCACAAGCACCCAACACTGCCCATCAGCCGGCCCCAACAGCAGGTCTTGGTCCTGGCAGAGACCCGGCGGAAACCATCCACCTTCTGGCACAGCATCAGCAGGCTGGCACCCTTCCGCAAATGAGTCCACGCCCCCGACACCCCCCAGCTTTGCCTCCCGAGGCCTGTTCCATCTGGCCCTTCTCTGCCTGTTTTGCACACTGGAGGTGACCAGGGCTGAGCCTGGGGCCCCTAAAAGTGGCAGGTCTATGCTCCATCCTGGGTTTCATCCTCGCTGCTGTGAAGGTGCAGTGAAGAGACCGGCTGGCAGGGGAGGCGGGGTCCCACCCACATGAGCAGCTCCTCCTGCTCCGCTCGCACCCTGGGGCTGGGAACTACACTCAGACCATCAGCCAGGCTGCACGCTGAGGGCAATGGCCACTCTGGACCCCTTGGAAGCCTAACCAGCCCTTCACATCTCTGGACAGGGCAGGCCACACTGTGGCCAGCAGCCCCCTGGAAAAATGTGTGCCCCTTTGCCTTCCCCTTCTTTCAGGCCCCCACTCAGTGAGTAGGGCCTAGCTACCCCCAACCTCAGCGGGCAGAACCAGGAGTTCTGTGCCTCAAATGTCTGGCTCAGAGCTGCCCTTCTGCCTCCCAGCCCCTCAAGATGCTGCTGGACACCTCTTCACTCATGATGTGGGTGTGTCGTGGGAACAACAAAGCCGAGTCAGCGAAAAGGGACCTCCATGTTTTGTGATCAGCCCACTGGCAGCTGAAGTGGCTGCAGAATCACTTGGTTTCTGTTTGGATTTTGTTGTATTGTTTTTCTAAAAATGGAGAAGAACTGTAACACAGAAAGCCTTATCCTAGTGAGTGTAAGAAGCCATAAGGACATAATTCTGTGGCCCAGGATCCAGAACTGACCCACGCAACCCCAGTCCTGAGGGACACGGGGGTACGGCCCACACATGGGCACGGAGCCTGCGGGACTCGGCAGCATGGATGGTCGCTTGCACTATACCTTCACCAGGCCAGAAACCATAGTAATTTCATAAAGAAACCCATGAAAACTCACCTGGCTGCTAGTCCTTGTTCTCCACTGTATGTGCGCGTTTCCTTCTGTGTACACACCTACCTGGCCTGGCCTGGCCTGCTATAGTGTCTCCCCTAGCCTTTCCTAAACAGGAAATAAACCTAGAGGAAAGGAGTGGGGAGAAACAGGCCCAGGAGCTGGCCAGGTGTGGGGCACAGCCGAAGCTGTTCCTCTCTGCCCTGGCCCCTAAGCCTGAAGGCTGCCCCTCCTCGCTGCTCTCAGGGCTTTTTGCTACAGCTGCCAAATGTAAGTTTTCTTCTTCTAGGACCTAGAGAAATGGCTGCCTGAACAGGCATGGTCTTTCCCAGGACAGCGCAGCCGCGAGGGACAGCAAAGCAGCCCAAGGCTCTTCCTTCTGTGTCCCACCTACACAAACAGTCCCTGCCCCATGTCTATACCCCAACGCCTCATAGCACCTCTGACACAGTCAAAGTTCCTGGAGCTGAACACTGCACCAGCTTGTTCCCCCAAAGCCCTGGCGAATTCCTGAACTGGGCGAAGCTACAGTATCTCCCAGTCAAACCAAATCTCTGGACAAAACCCACATGAGAAAAAAATGAAAACCAAAATATGCAACACAAGTCAATCTTTATTGAAAACTGCAGTATTAATACATGACAATCGTTACAATAAACGTGCCTTTAAGAATTTTAAATCTGAGCTCATCTACTCATCAGATTGCATAAAAAATTAAAAGTATGAATTGACATCTAATTAAACTGGCTCAGGATGGTGGTCTACTCCTTTATATGCTGTGGAAGTTCAATGCAGAGGCGAGGGGTGCCTTTAACACTGGAAGACAACACTGACTTAAGCTTAAAAAAGTACCAAGAGAACAGTGTAAAAAACAGTATTTAAAAATCAGTAAAAAAAGAAAAAAAAAGAAAAGAAAAGAAAGAACAAAGGAATCGTTTCCTATCCAGTCACAGCCTATGAGACGCCTAGGGGCCTAGCCTCCAGGCCACTGGAGCAGGGCTCCATCTGCCCCCTCCCACCTCCCCCCTGCTGCCCACCAGCCTGTGCCAGGGCCCCCCCGAGGCCCTGGCAGGGAGCTGCTTGCTGGCTAATCTGGAGCAGCCCACCCTCTTGAAGTGCACTGCAGCTCCCAAATAGATCCTATTCCTCCAGCTCAGCATTCTGAGTGACCGAACTGTTAGTCCCATGGACTAAAGCTAGGTTTAGTCTCCATTTTTCAAATGAACTGAGAGTTGGGAAGAGAGACAAACCCTTGAGATATGCAAGATCACTCTCCCCACCTCGGCACAGCAGGCGCAGTGCACTCAGAAGTCTGCCAGCCTTTGGGAAGCTCAGGTGTAACTGAGCTGAGAGAAACCTACACACAGACCTGGGAGATGTGCAAAACAGGAGCTGTGCCCTACCTAAGCAACCACACTCCTACCAGACCCCCTTAGAAAGCACCAGAGAAAAGAACCAGTGGCTGCCCCACCTGCTACTGCACCCATGGGAGGCCCTGTGCTGCCAGGCAAAGCCAGGCCAACTACAATTGGAGCAGCCAACTGTCAGCTGCCAGATGAGAGAAAGTGGCCCGCTTGGTCATAGTAATACTGCATCTAAATGTTCATTCAAAAAGAGACAGGTGAAGTCCGGACTTCCACTGCAAAGCAGCCCAACATTTACTCAACTGGATCAGGAAAGCCCACGCAAGAACAACGCTGCTGGCTATCGTGCACTCCACACTGCACTGCACCTAAGAAAGTATGTCTGTCCCCACACTCACACACCTTCCAAGAACATATGGCTGCCGGTCACAGCACGATGGCACCACCAGATGGAGCAAAAGCACCAAATGCCTGGACACTCAGCAGCCTGGTTCCCAGCTCAGGTCCCTGCCACCTGAAAATATATTTGCATAGCACTCAGGAAAGGGTTTCATAGAATAGCAACTGGTAGGCCATAACCACACCAACAGGAATATTCTTGAAAGCTGGTCCACAGCATACACAGAAGGTTCTAGAAATACTTCCATACCTGTTACCATGACTGGTGCTAGCCCTGGCCCTGAGAGTGGCCTCACTTTTGAGTCAGGGAGTACAGGGGCTGCTTTGCAACACTCATTCAGCCTCCAACCAGCTCCAAACTACATTTTCATGAGCTGAGAGCAACAGCAACTATACAACTTAAGATTTAACTTCCAAGCCTCAGGGGAAAAGGCCAAGAATACAAAATTCTTTAAATATCCATAATGATGCCCATGAACTAGGTCTTTTGCTTCCTGTCTCAACTTCTCAAAGAACATTTATTCAATTTAAGACCTCACAAATCAGAAATGTCACACATACGAAAATCAAAAAGTCTTTGGAATGTTCTGTAATATGCTTGGGATACCAAACTACACAACTTCGTATCAGATTACTGACCCAAGTGCTATTTAATTAATTTTATTAGAATGGAATGCAACCTATGACAGTTTTATTACTACTATTAAGCCTAGATTCTTACCTGGTAGGTATTATTTACCTTTCATAGATTTGATACCTGATGCCCTGATAAGTTTCAAAATTGGAAAAATTTCCACAAAGCACTGTACAATGCAGAACTATCTGATAGTCTCTCAATTCAACCTTACAAAAGGGGGAAAATTAATTATAGAAAAGAAAAGTGTCTATATAGCCAATATAAGTTGGGGTCTGGGGATGCAAACCTTACTCCAACTCGGCACTTGTAAGAACACTCACCCTGCGTGTGCCCAGACATAGTCCATGCAACCTCTTGGAACTTTCTCCTGATTGTGAAGGACACCATTCCTTCCAGGTAGGCCACGGACATGCTTCCCTTTTTGCAAGGGGCTTTTATAAAGCATACACTAAAATCATGAATATGCTCTGCTGTGTATTATCACTCAAATAGGAAAAATGCCTTCTCCATCAGTCAGGTGAGTCCCCGGGACCCTGGCAACTTCCGACATTGCAAATCATCCATATGGAATTACCAACACAGACTTGCAGAAATGAACGCATCACACATACAGCACAACTGACACCACACACATGAATGCATGCACACGCACGCACGCGTGTGGGCGCGCACACACACACACACACACACACACACACTCTGGTTAAGTGCTCAGGAAGCGATTTAAAGTACTTATCAGTAAACATTCTATGTTAATGGACCCTAGGAATAAGGACTCGTTTACAATGAGCCATGCAAAAATATTCCCAAATTTATAAAATGTGAAAAAAACAAAGTTATGATGAGTACTCACTATAAAAGTTAAGATTACCAAAAGCTCAGTGGTCAGATGTCCCACCACTGGCCAGGATGACTGCTAATGGAGCAACCTCTGCCCCAGTGCCAGGGCCCCAAATGAGCTGCCAGAGACAGAAGCAGCACAGAATCCCCTCCCAACTGAAGACCAGCACTTGAACAACAGTAGGATGGGAAAAAAGGTGCGCCCATCCCACCTGATAGCCCCTGAAAGGGAGCACGTCTTTTCACCTCCAGCCCTCTGACCCTCACTGTGAACAGAGAG
Organism: Octomys mimax; assembly: GCA_002564305.1. Lineage (NCBI taxonomy): Eukaryota > Metazoa > Chordata > Mammalia > Rodentia > Octodontidae > Octomys > Octomys mimax. The sequence goes on along the minus strand of NDGM011147747.1, from coordinate 3,187 downwards.
CCATTCCTGTCAAAGTCAACCTTATTAAGCATAAAAAAGCTCGATTTCTTATATACAATATTCAAATTTTAAACTCAAAATTTTTTCCATAACAGACACCAGCAGGCAAACACTTCCCACTACTGCCTGTGCTGTCCCACATGCTTGCTACAAGAGAAGGGGGCAGAAGAGGCTCACACCCAGTAACATCCCAGAGCCAGACACGAGGTAATCAAGTCGTGAGCAGCAGAGGGACAGCCTCAGGACAAGCTACAGCTTTACATTCATAGACCTATTCATGACCTTGCCTCTCTAAACACAAAGAATTTAAAATAGTTTTGTTCCCTTTTAAGCATTCATAAGTATACAGCGTCCTCCATAATACACAGTTGATATCTTTGCCCTTCTTTTGAGAAACAGCAACACCTAAGTGTTCTTAACTGACGCAAATACTTCTTGGGGGAAAAATATAGGGTGACTTTCTAAGCTAAAGGAGAAGATGATACCTGCTCCAAATAGGTCTGTTTCTCTTTTACATACCCTCCATTCCAGGAAAATCTAGTTCTACACAGATTTTTCTAATAAAGATATAAAAAACAGCATCCTTCTTTGTAAGTTAGGCAATGAAAATTTAGATGACAGAGAAAACTGCTTGGTTGATACCCTCGCCCCTGTGCGTCCTGGCTATACCACTCTAATATTGTATGATGATCTTTAAGCATGTGCCTGTTTCTGACCCCTCCAAGGCTAAACAGAAAGAAAGGGACACCTCAGAACCAGCTGCTTCTGAGCCACTGTAGCCTCACTACTCTCTCCCTGACCCTGCAGTTCCCTCTTGGTGCAGTCAGTGTCAAAGAAACAGGCCACTGAAAAAATAAATGTCCACATCCCTACTAGCTGGCTACACACATCACATCAACCCCAAAAGGTTGAAGAACCATCTAAAATAATTCAGATGCTCTATGAAGAAATTCACTTGAACACTTATTAATGTCAAGACTGCAAACATTACAACAGTGCATTAGTGATACAAGTTGTAAAATACATGTCCATTCCTTTGGGGTTTGCATATGATGGTTCTGCATCAGTCACTGCAGGTAGATTGAGCAAGCTTGTTTTTTGTGTGTGTTTTTAACATGCATTCAACTAGATATAATTCAGAATAGATTAATACTCCCTTCTTATCATTACCATTAGATAAAAAATTGCCAGGCAGACCACAAAACAGGATTTGCTTTAAGACCAACCCACAGAGTTAGCTGGAGACTAACGGTGGCGCTGGAACCTGCTGAGCTGGGACATAGTCATGTTTAGCTAAGTGTCGAGAGCATTAAGAAGAAAGTCCTGGTTGGAGGCACAAGGCCTGCAGCACCAGCTGTGGAACCTCAATGATGTGACTGTACAGCTCCATCCTCAAACCTGGGAGAGAACAAACACACAGTCACATGCAGCATTTCAGGAATGTCACTCAGAAAATGCCATGGGGAGGTTCATACTGCCAGAGAGGGCCACAATGGGCAAGGTAGCTGAATGGACCACACCTTCCCCCACAGCCCACCCCCAGCCACACAGAGACCAGGGTTTCTCTGTTTTCTGTAAGTAGGAGGCGGGGATACAAGCAATTCCAGTATGGGTCAAGGTGCACAGTGTAAGAAGTAAGCGTGCCAGACATATGTGGTAGCACACAAGACCTGCCTCTAAGCAAACAAGTAAGATACTCATGGTCTCCTTCTACTTTGTGGTGTCTCAATAGAAACAAAAGCATAAAGCATTACACAGCTCTTAGCTCAAGGGTAAATGTCCCCAGTTAGTGCGTATAGGTTTGCCTTCTGCTCAGGGAAATGCACTCTTGCCAGGGCCCCGTCAGCCTTCATGGCCACTTACGTTTATCTGCAGGGTAATCACCACTGAGGGGGCACATAGCTGTAAGTGGGTGTTCCTGGGGCCCGGTATGTGGGCACAGTGACCGGGTGAGGGGCAACCGGAGTTGGGGAGTGAGCAGTCAACAGGGTTCCTAGAAGAGAAAGCAGCACATGGCACTCAAGACAAGCTACACTAAACCAACATCTGCATGGTGTTCCACTGCCTCTATGAAGAGATGCAGCCTGGACTCTTTGTCCAGAGAGAGGCCCAAAGGAGAGGGATGTCTAGAGGGAGACCCAGAGCAAGGGCACAAGTACGATTAGATTCTCCCCATGAATGGAAACATGTATGACCACAGCTGGCTCCTACTGATAACATATTTGTTTTTTTTTTTGTTAACATATTTGTAAAAGGGTCTGTGCATCCCCTTCATATAATATGCACAATAACATCTGCAAGACAGATGGTAAGCTACAAAAGTTTAAAAATGATAGTTAACCTTAAACAGGAAAGAAATTTGGATACATGCTACAACACAGCTGAAATCTAAGGGCATGATGCTAAGTAAAAAAAGGTAAAAAAGCCAGTGACCAAAACAAAACAAAACAGCCCACTAATTCCACTAACGTAATACTTAAGAGTTGTCAAATTCACAGAAGCAAAATGCAGAATGGTAGGTAACAGAAGAAGGGGGCAGTGGAGAAGGTGAGTTTTGTTTCATAAGGAGTTTCAAGAATACTGTGCATATACCTGTAGCAGAGAACTGTACACTAACCCAGAAAGCCTGCCACAAGTTGAGGCCAGTCTGGGCTACATAACTGAATTCAAGGCCAGCCTCAACTGCATAACAAGATACTGTCCCCAAAAAACAAACAAACAAACCAAACATTAAGCACTTGCCTGGCAAGTGCAGGGGCCTGAGTTCAATCCCCGGTTCCACCAAAAACACACCCACACACCCAAAAAGAACAAAAACTACACTGAAAAATGGCTAAGATAGAAAGGGCAAAGAAACATGTGAAGCAGGGTTCCAAACTATATGAGCTTCCAAGCACACTAATCTACTTTTGCTGTATACAGAGGCTTGGCAACTGGATCCATTCAGGAAAAGCACCGCCTCAGTACCAGATCCAACTCCCTACTGCGCCTGCTCCTTCCTGCACAGGCTAAAGGCTCACAGCTTCTTTCTGCAGTCTTCTCAGCTGTGACAGACAGATGGGGAAACCAAGTAAAATGGAGAGTCTGGACAGAAATAAACAGTATCCTGGAGTGCCTTTCTCTCCTTCACTATTCCCTTATTTTGAAGTAACACCCAGGAATAAAAGAATTATGGGCAACTATGTAT
>NDGM011147740.1:0-12438 GCA_002564305.1 Octomys mimax | reverse complement strand
AAAGAAAGAAAAGAAAAAGAAAAAAGAATGGAGATGTAGCTCAGCACTCTGTGGGCTCATTCCCTAGTGTGGCTGGGTAAATAACTGAGGAGGTTGTCTGAAAAACTCTGTGAGAGACTTTCTTCTCACAAATCCACATCTATAAAATAGATAACCTCAAAAAACATTCTTTCCACAAGGCAGGACAAAGAGAAAGGTACAATACAGCTCAGGCCCCTTGCCTTGTAATCTACATCTCGATGTCCCTTAAAGGCCCCTGTGTACCCAACAGGGCTCCACAAACAGTCTGAAAGCCACCAGGGTGGGTGTAAGGAAATGACAATGCCTGACATTCTGCTTCTTACTTCATCTTCATTGAAACAACAACAACAACAACAACGACAACAATAACAACAACAATCTAAGATAGCAGCAGAATTATGTGAGAATGAAGCAAGGAAGAGGCAGTGTTTTGTGTGAGTTTCTTCTTTCTCTTGTGTACTTGCAAGTGTCATCTACTGACCACTTGGGCACCTCTACTCCTTGGGCTCTTCCTGTTCAGCCAAGTGAATTTTCTATGATCCTTAGAGAGCTCCCTCTCCCAAGCCACTCCTACCTTGACCTGGGGCAAACTTTGAGAACCATCAGGGTCCTAGTTCTCAAAGTTTTCACAAAGACAACACATTGAAATGTGACAACAAGGTTTTTACCTTTTCTGCAGAAGCCCTGCCCCTCTACAGTGGGAGTCACTGATGGTGTGGGATGGGGCTGGTGTAAGGGGTGGCACTGTTGGTGGGGATTCCAGAGGGTGGTTCTTTTCAAGTGCTAGGCTTCTTGGGCAGTGGACATGTCCAGTTAGTACATAGTATGACTTATGAGTATTTTTGGGATGAACAAACGTTTGGTGGGAGATAATGGGACATGCAAAGACATTTCTAAATTCTAAATAATTCATGAATCTGGGTCACTGGCCGTTGATACAGTGACCCTTTTCCTGCTGCAGGGATGCTTCAGAGACAGGACACTGGAGGGGGCTTTTATTAGAATGGCCTTCAGTGTTCCTTGTCCTCTATGATCTATTCATAGTCTTCACCCAAAACTGGCATAGAAGTCTTAGACTCGCAAGAGAAGGATGATGGCCCACTTTGGCTGTGGCAAGTTCCCAGGCAAAGTGACTTTCTTTGTCTCAGGAAAGTTGTCTTCCTCCTGTCCAATGAGCCTGGTGAGGAGCAGTCTAGGGAAATCTCTGCTTGTTAATGGTGTGGAGACTGAACGGACAGAGATGTGTGTGTCCTGGGAGGCCCAGCCTAGAATGCTTGACTTGCAGGCATCGATTGCAGGTAGCCCCCTGTTGGGCGGCCTAGTTTCCTCAGTGGGTCAGTGCTGCACAGATTGCTTTGCTAGACTCAGGTGAGTTTCTAGTTTTCTGGGTTGGGGAGGGAAGCTGGGCATTTCAGCTTGACTTTTCCTGGTAGGAGAGTTGCAGCTAAGTTTTTGGAAGACATTGCATGGATCAAATTCACACTTGGTCAAAAGATAAGAGGTGTATTTACTGAGCCCCATGGAAGCAGTCAGCTTCTTCATATATGATGTTTGGGGTTAGCCATTCCATGCCCTGAGCCTTTGATGGAGTTGGACTCCAGCCTTCTGGGGACTTCACAGACAACTGAGTCCTGAGGGGACCTCAAAGTCATCTCCTTCTACTCTTCTTCACTAGAGAGATACTTAGTGTGACCTTGGGCAGCTGGTCATTCTCTGCTAGGATGCAGTTGGGGTCACTGCCTTTTGAGGCAGCTGAGTGCACTTTGAGCCCAAAAGTGTCTTATGATCTTAGGAGTTCTATAGATATGGCAATATGATTCCCTAGCTCCTCCTGATAGCCTCTACTGTCCCAGGTCCAAGCTTCCTTCTCAAACCATACATCCTGTGTGATCCCTCTGTCCCAAAGGAGCTTTTCTGGATCTGCAGACAGCAAGAACCCTCCAGCCCCTTCCCTGGCTACATCTAGGACCATATGATGCTATGGCAGGGGATTCCTTTTCTCTCACATGGGGAGGCCATGCCAGGTGCCAAGGGAGGAGGGTCTCACACTAGTTCTATCATTCTGATGACTCAGTGCACAGGGGGAGCCGAAATAAGTTTTGGGCTCTAATCAGTGCTATGTGTCTCCTGCAGCTCCTGGAATGTTGGATTCTGTGGGAGCCATAGCTCTTCTGGGGCAAGCTCCCATCTTCTGAAACAGCCTCCAGTTCAGACCAGAATGCCCAAGCACCATGCTGCTACCGGCCTGAGTACCACCTGTGGCTGTGTGTAGAGTGGTGGTGGAAGGTGGGAGTGAGAGGAGCAGAGGTCAGCACTTAGTAAGCTCCTGCTGTATACTAGACTCCTTCATGTAGTAATTCATTTCTTCTTACTTAATTCTATGAGCTGTGATATTCTTACTTTACCTATAAAGATTCTAGTGCTAGAGAAGTTGATATCAACACTTGGACATATTGAAGTTTGGATTGAACTCCGGACTGCCTTTCCCAGTTGCTGGACTTCTTGGGCCAGCTCACACTTCCCTGAAATGGCCTGCTTTCTCCAGTCTGGGCCCCCACTTCTCACTTGGAAAATGAGGTTCCAGATACCCCCCTCTTCCAGAGCATCATCTGTGAGTCTTACCATGGGGGGGGGGTCCTAAAAATGAATTTGTTCCCACCCTCTGCTTTTACTTCCTGGAGTTCTTCCTGGACCTCAATATCCAACTCCAGGAGCAACTTTCTGGCACACTGAGGGAACATTTTTCCCACATTGTGTGCCTGAGGACTTTGGCATCCATGGTACATGTTGGATGTTGCAGACACACCACTGGGGCCACAGGTGCCAGCCGTATGCCCCATGCAAGAGCAGCTGTCATGGCACAGGCCTCTTTCAGATAGCTGTGCTGTGGGGGGCAGATGCACTTTTGTTGCACTTGACCAGGGCACAAGGAGAGGGACAGTAGTGACAAGCCAAAATGATTTTCCATGTCGTGGACTTTCTGGGAATGTGGGGGCAACAGTTCACATCAGGTCCACAGTCTGGCTCATAGGGACTTGGGAAGTCAACGGTGTTTCAACATCCAACAGAGATGGATAGGCCTCTTCCTACGTGTGTGGAAGTGACACCCTTAGAGAGGTATCCACATGCCGTCCACACCTGCCCACCGATGTCTGTCACTCTCAGTCAGAGCTGAGGCTTCCATTTGAACCTTAACCTCAAGTGTCTTGTGTCACTCCACCTATGTCACCCATGATCCTCTGAAGAACTTTCTTTCAGTTTAGTGGGACACAGGGCCCAGCAGGCATTGCTTCCTGAGGGAAGCATACAGTGTTTCTTCTCTGGGTTTTTTCTTAGGGTCCCTGGCCAGCTGAGTCCAGAGAGGAAGGGGCCATCCTGTTCTCCTGAATGGATACCAGCCTGATGAATGAAGGCATAGGAAATGAAGACCATGTGGTCAGCTTCCCATGAGATACTCCCCTTTTAGAAATTGGATGGTGGGAAGCATTTTTGGCAATCAGCCCTGCAGCTTCTCTTACATCTCTTTTGTCTTTGCCGTTCAATCCCCAAATGACAAGGACTGTGTGGTTTATTTTTAAAACAGAGGCATCCTAAACTTCCCTTGTCTCAGGGGCAAGGACATCTCTTTCCAGCCCTCACATCTCCCTGGGGGCAGGGGCAGCCCTGAAGTGAAGACATTAGAAGCACTGAGTAATTCCCTCATTATAGTTATAATTTCTTTTTCTTTTTATTTCTTTATTTATTTTGTTTTGCAGAACCGAGGATTGAACTCACGCCCTTGTGCTTGCCAGGCAAGTGCTTATTCTACTGAGCCATCTCCCAGGCCCCTATCATTTCTTTTTTTACTTCAGAGATTATTTCTGATCTAATTTATTCTATACCTTTTTGCAGTTTTTTCTTTACTTCAGATGCTATTATTTCAAAGATTTCAGGTGTGTGATTTCCAATTTCTTCTATGCTAGTGTCTCCTGCATTTGTTCTGGGTGGGCTCAGGACCTGAGATTGTATTTTGCTCCTTCTCTTCATCATTTTGTATGGCAGTGTCCTCTGACCTTTGGTGCAGTTATTACCTTAGCACCTACCAAAATTCTCACCTGAAAGAGATTATATGGTTAAGGCAGCTACAGTTTTGTATTTACAGAACTATAATTAGGACCACTAATAATGGGTAGTGATATTTAGCAGTTGAGAAATTTTTGTAACTAATGGGTTTTATATTTTAGACCATAAGAACAAACATTATGTCTGTGTAGCTAAGCAGATATTAAACTGGGAATTTGTACTTAAATTAATTCCCCTAAGTTCTATCTGATCACCGCTTGATGTACATGGGGTTTTCCAGGCAGACTAGTTCACCCTGGTTACCTGTTGCCCCCTCTCTAGATCATGAGATAAAGAGAGAGGATGCTTTCATAGATCTGGGTCTGGCAAAGTGTCTCAGCTTACCAGGTTCGGATCTACCAAGTTTGAACTCGTCCAGGCGGGCCTGGCTTGGGTCTCGCTGTTGTGCTCCGCTTCATTCTGCTGCAGCCCATGGAAGTGAACCCACTGTGTCCCTCTGGTAAGATATTCAGCTCCTGGATTAGTTGGGTGGGTCTGACCCCTAGCCTTTCTGCAGGGAATTCTGCCACAAGGTCCCACACTAGACCTGTCTGATGGAGGAAGTTCTGGTGAGTATGTGGATGGTCCCACACACACACCGGGCCCAAGTGCTGGCTGGAAGGGTGAAGTGAAGACATTGCTGGAGGATGGGGATGAGGGAAGAGAAGGAGCAGGTCATGGTCATATTTAGCGCTTCAGTGGCCAGCTGATGTTGGAAGTGCGGGGTGGGAGTATGATGGTTGTGCTAAGAGCAGGGAGCCATTCAGACAGGCAAAAGTACTGGCTCAGGTTTTTGCAACAATGGAGTCAACTTCTGGGCCTGGGTCTCTTGCTTTCAACTTGAGTTTTTTTTCTATTGAGGGGTCTGAGAGATGAATGTTGGATTGGGTCTTGGCCTTCAGAAAAAAGCCTTAGAGAAAGAAGTAAGAGGAAAGCTCTTAGATTATATCCAGGCAAGGGAATTTGGGGGTGATAATGATGAGGAGGAGAGGTATTCTTGAGGATCATGGCGTGAGCTTATCAAGATGTGAGAGAACTGTGGGGTCTTGGCTCTACAACAGCTGGCTGGTGTGTGGATGAGCCCAGAAATACATGGATTAAGCCCAGGACACAAGGCCATCTCCTACCTCCATAGTGGGGCTGTCTTTGGAGAGCAGGCTGTGGTGGTTCTGGCCTCTGGCAGTTCACATCGTGGTGAGCTTGGAGCATGGTGCTCATGTTGGGGGCTTTTGGGTTAACAGACACATCTTGTCTGTGCTCCTACTGTCCAGGAATGTGCTCAAATTGGTAAGGCAGGACTGGCAGCATGAACTTGTAAACATCCCTGGCTTCTTGTAAATTTTGCCTAGCTCCCCAGCAAAGGAAATGTGTAAAAGGGGAAACACTGTAGACCTCTAGGCATGAGTTTGAGTTCTGTAACTTCCCCTTCTAGTGGCCACTGTCGCATCTTGTCCCTTCTCAGGTTGTGGTGATGCTGGCATCCCTTGTCCTGCCTGCCCCTGGTGGGCTCCATTGCTTTATCTACAGTCTTCTCCTTGGCCTACTCTTTTGGTAATAACATGCCCTTTCTTAGGTGGTGACTTCTCCTGCCTGTTAATTGAGGGGTCTAGTGGAGGCTGCCAACTAAACTCTTCCTTCCACTCTTGCCCATGATCATAATGAGGTCAATTTGTTTTTTAACTCCTCTGACCTTCTGACCACAGGACTAGAATCATTCCTGGCCTTATGGAAGATCCTCAAGGCCTGCACCAATAGGGTTAATGAGTTCCACTCAGAAACAACTGAGGTAGACTTGAGCTGAGTGAGGGCAGCTACCATCGTGCTGTTGTCAGTGTGACCAGATGTCCACCCATGGACTGTTGAGGTCTGAGAGGATAGTGAGTTATAGTAGAATGTATGCTCTTGGGATCTTCTGCTCTCCAGGGATAGAAATCCTAGCCCAAAGTAATTCAAGCAGTAATTCACACTATGGGTTCCATTCTGAGTGTAGAATGAAGCATGATTGACACCTAGGATTTAAGAGCAGAAGTGAGGATGCAATTATCAGGAGGGCAAGTCAATGCCAGAGAGCAGATGCCACAGATGTCTCTACTGTTGACCTTCAACAGCCAGCAGGATGTCCTGAGCCCACATCCTAGTGCAGCTTCCACACCACTCATCATCCTGGGGACTACAAATGTCATGTGATGATTAAAACTTGGTTCTTAAGTAAAAGATAATGACCACTGAAAAATGTCAGAAGCCACCACTGGTGACAGACATGTAGAGAAACTGAAGTGGATTAAGAAAATGAGTATTAGATGGTTTGGACAAATAAAAAACTGCGATGTTGAAATCATCAGACTTGCACCAGTGGTGCAAATGAGTCCAGCATGTGCTCTCTACAAAGTCAAGATCAAGAGTTTCCTGAAACCACTTTAACAGCTTCTTTAACTGGTTCAGAATGGCTGACCAACAGGGAAAAAAGTCATTGAAGTTGGAAATGCAGTTTCAGGAGAAAGCTGGGATCCAGAACAAACTTGCGTGGGGCCTTCTCCCTGGAGGATCACAGACATCTGAGAACAGGCCTCTCGTAACACTTAAGGGCCCCTTCTTCCTGAACCTCACTGCAGAGGCAGGAGTGTAGAGAATAGTTAGCTCTCCACACAGTGCACTTACTGTCCTGTTCTGTACTCCTCTGGAGAAGTGCTCCTGCTCCAGACTCCCGAAGCTCAGTGGGAATCCACAGCTGGTTCCACTCCATCACCCAGTGGTCGCCAGAATGAGTACACACCCCAGAGATGGTTTGGCTGCTGATTCCATCTCCTGGGCCACAGGAATTTGTTCAAGGAGAGGCAAGCAGCACATGTCAATGAACCAGCAGTGGTCTTGGGACTTGTACTGGGAGATACCAACAAAGAGTCATCAGGTTGCTACAGTGTAGAATGTTAGCCGAGCACTCCTGGTAGCTGCAGTTGTGACTTCAGGCAGTGTCTGAGCGTGAAGAACACAGAATCAAGGAACGCTAAGGTGTGATGACCACAACATCTGAGGGCCTGAATTCAGCTGGGCCTGGACTAGATCTAGCTCTAGGAATTTCAGTTTATTACAATAAATTCTGTGTGAAGGTCTCCTCCTCCTCTTTCCCCTTTTTGTTCGTCTCTTTCTCTTCCTTTCCCTCCTTCAAAGGCCTTCCTTCATGTCCTTATCTGTAAGTCAGTGCAGCCGCTGTGATTGTACAAGTGTCGGAAGTAAGTGAGCCACTGCCTCTCTTCCTGGACCAGTGACTCTTGGCTGGAGGTTGGGTAAGATCTTACCAAAGCTTTGCCAGTCCTGAGGTGTAGCATGCATGGCAGGGTCTTAGGCAGGATTAACTGAAACCCTTCCTTGTATACATCTTTATTTGAATCAAGCCTCAGATCCTTTCTTTCTACCCTATTTATACTAGTCTTTCCTAGTAATTCTTCCTTCCTTAAATTATGGCCATCCAAATTGTCCTCTCAGGGCCTGTTTTGGAGAAACTGACCTGAGTCACTAAGCTGTCCCTGTTTCTGTGGGCAAGGGGCATGATTCTTCAGGTGTGTTCTATGATGGTCTACAGCTTCCACTGACCGCTGCTAATTTTTCTATGTTGTCTCAACATCCTCTGGCTTGACCTTGCAGAGGTCAAGGCTCAGTAATTGTCCAGAGACTGTAGCCTGTAGGGCCCCAAATCTGTACTCTCCCTGCTTCTTCGATTGTTCACTCCACTTTCTTTTTGGGTGATCCAGCATCTGTGGCCACCATAGGATCCACCTGGTTCCTGTGACTATTCTGTGTTTCTTTCTGTGCACCTGATAGGCTGAGGAAGTCTCTCAGATACTGTGGGAGGGGCTTTATGTCATGAAACTTCAAGGCTGCCTAGGAAGTTCCAACACTGAACCACATGGACACCAGTGAGGATCAGTAGCTGTAGTTCTTCCCGGTTCCTGTGACAGTAGGGCTTTGGTGCTCTTGAAGTCAAAACACTTAATGGCTCACTCCCTTACAAGCTCTCTTGTAGTAGTACTCATAGGCTTGCTGGTAGAAGGCAAAACCAAACAGATTTGATTCTTGTATTGACTCAACTATAACTTTTCTAAGTTTTTTTTAAAGCATCTTCTTTGAGTCTGTCTCCTCCTCTGTGGGATATGTGTATGGGGTGCTGGATGATTCTATGTTTTTATGGACATTCTGGTCCTGATCGAGAAAAAGGTACTGAAAGTGAAGGATCATCTAGGAGCAAAACCTGGGCATGCACAGGTGAGCCTGGTGGACTTAGGGAATGAGGTTCTCAGCTGGCAAGGGGTTGGGTAGTTGTGGTAGGAATCTTGCCAGTGCATAGAAATTCTATGGTGTGGGAAGTCAGCAATGTAGAGAAATGGATCGAGAGTTTTGAAGCTACACAGTTAATGTTGACAGATGCATCAAACTCAAACTCAGGGGGCCTCAGAGAGACTTCCTGGAGGAAATAATGACCATCCTTTGAAGTGTCCAAAGTTAAGGGTAACTGGAGCCTGGAAGGAGTTGCTGGTCATTGAAAAATTGATGATTATTAAGAGAAGATGATGGCAAAGCAGAAAGGAGCCAGATCATACTGGGCCTTGTAAAAGACACAGTAAGAACATTTTGGGTTTTATTCCAAGACCCATTGTATCAGTCAGGGTTTTGCTAGAGGAACAGATATAACAGAAGATGTACAAGTGTATAAGAAATTACAAGACTGGCTTACAATGGTCAGCCACAGCGTCAGATGAGGAAGTGTGCAGAGGGCGTCTGTACACTAGAGACTGAAGGCTTTTTGAGACCAGGGTCTGGAGCTCAGTGCAGTGTTCCATGCAAGTCTGTATCAGGAGGCCGATGGGTCTGTGATGGAAGGCTGATGAGTCTATACCAGAGGCTGAAGGACCTGGTATGAATCAGCATCAGGTGTGTGCTGGAGAAAGGGAACATGATGGGTACACGGCAAGTGGGTTACTTGAGTGGAGTGTTGAGTAGCTGAACATCTTTTTCTGGGGAGACATATTAACTGAAGATTCTGCTATGGTTTGGGTGTGCCTGGGAATTCACATATTAGAAACTTAACCTTCAAAATTATGTGCTTAGTGGTATTTGGAGGTGGGGTCTTTGAAGGTAACTTGGAGTAGAAGAAGTACTGAGAGTGGAACTCCACTATTCCATTAGTGGCTTTATAAGATGAAGAGACCTGTACTAGCAAGTTTGCTCTGTCTCATCATGTGATACCTTCCACCATGCCCTGACCCTGAAAGATGGCCCTCAATGATGGCAAACAGAAGTCAGTACCATGCTTCCAAACTGTGAGCTTAATACTGTACTTTTTAAAAGAAATTATCCAATTATAGTATCAGTTATAGTAAGAAAAAATAAGCTGTAATAGGTAGATAGGTAAATACTGATTTGAGTCTTACTGACAGAGGGGTTGTAAGAGCAAAGTTCAAAGAGAGAAGAGGAAAGTTTTAAGAAGCGTTTGACTTTGCAGGACCCCAACACATAGGAGGTGGGGCGGGGATGGGGAGTCCACAGTGGAGGAGGAGACGGAGCACTTCAACAGATCGAATGAAAAAGGGAGGTGGAGGAAGTCATGGAAACCAGGGTTGCTGAGAGTTTTAAGAAGAAAAGTATGGCCCATTATATCAGCATGATGAGGACATGAAAGTGCCTTTTTATGTATTTTGTACAGGGTCTCACCATGAAGCTTGGACTCAGCCTCTTCAGCACTGGGATTATAGGCATGCGCCAGCACACCCAGACTGGGTGTTCCACTCAGCATGCCCGGGGGTGGAGCCAGCACAGCATGTGGTGCTGGGGATTGAACCCGGGTCCCTGAGCTTGCCTAAGCAGATGCTTAGTCTGCTGAGATATCTTGCTGGCCCCTCGGAAGTGGCTTTTGAATATATTTCATTCAGACATGGGGAAGATCATTATCAAGGGCGTGAGGGTGTTGGAAAGTTCAATGGGCTGAGATTGCTTCCACTTCACTGTTCCTTTTTGCTTCCTTCTGTTGCTTTCCCTTCCTTGAAAATATTCTTACCAATCACTAAAATGCTGCTGAGAGATGAAAGAGCAGAAGAAGACAAGGTCTGGTGTGCAGCTATAGGACTGATGGTTAGGGCAGAGAGAAGGTGAAGGTCATCTCTGAGTGCTTCCTGGGCTGTTCTCACAGATGTTGAGTTCATCTAGGAACTTCCTTGATAGCCAGACACTGCAGTGTTTGATAAGGAGGAGAATGTCCATGAGACTGGTAGATGACAGGGACAGGGAATGGTAGTGAGTGATATTTGTTGAAGCTATAAACCCCAAAGGGCTAGGATTTAGGGTGAATAAGTACAGGTCTAGAAGATCAGGGGAGAAGGTGAAGAAGGACACCATCCTGCTTGAACTTCCATAGCTTTCTCTTCAGGTAGTAGCAGGTAAGCACTATTCTTGGGGTGGTGAGCCATGGCCCCATGACTGTTCCCAGATGACCATGGTTTTGGATCAAGATACAATTTTTGAATAGCAAGTCTAGCCAAATGTGGTCAGCCCTTTGAACATCTGCCATGGATATCCTGTTCCCAGCACCTGCCTGACATCCTCTCTGTGCTCATGCCAAGGGCCAGGCCCCCAAAGTCTCTGTACAGTGTAACTACATGTTAGATGTCCTTGAAGAAAGAAGGATCACACAATCATGATTTAAAAATAAATAGCAGAAGACAAAGTATTTTGGTTCTTGGCTCTACCCGCTGCTGCTGAAGTCATCTCTTCAGGGCTCTGGCCACAGTGTTCTTGGAGGGCTTTGAGGTTTGGCAACCACTGGGCTTTGTCCATAGAGAGCTGGATCTATTCACAGATGACAGCCCTGGCCACTGCAGTTGGGCTCAACTGGAACAAGACCCACAGCTGGCAGAGCCCTGCCCAGGCCCTGGGTAGTCTGTCTGCCTGTCTCCCTGTCCTTCTGTCTTTCTGGACTTTCTGTCAGAACAACTCTGTCACTAAATGGAGAGACACATTAATGGGTCACTCATCCAACACAGACTCAACCTTTGCTGCATGTCAGTTCTTTTAAGGATTATCCAAACCAATGCAAAAAGGCAGAGGCTCAAGTGTCCATGCTAACATCAACCCTTGGATGGATGTCATTCTTAAAAATCAAGAGCTGCAGAAGTGGATGAACACAAAAATAGCTTCCATGATGTCTCAGTGAGGCCTCTGGAGTCAAAGGGAAATGGTTGAGCAGGAGTACACTAGACAGCAGAGACACTGGGCCACCAGAACACATTCAGTCAACCTCTGATTCTCCTCAGAGCTTACAGTACTGATTCTGGAATGGAGAGAGCATTACATACATGTAGGCTCTGTTGGAGAATATGGATCTGATTTAGTTGTGATATTTAGTCATTTAACATGGTATTTTTATACAATGGAGTATTATTCAGCTATAAAAAGGCTAAATTTGAGGGTTTTCTGGTAAGTGGATGCAACTAGTTATCATACTCTGAAGTGAAATAAATCAGACCCACATGTGCAAACGTCGTATTGTCTTCTTAATGTAAAAACCTGAAAGGGTAAATAAAATCTGAAAGGTACGATAGATACTGTGACAAGGGAATGAACCTGATCAAAAGGAAGGGATTACTGAGATGAGGAGAAGGACAGGGGAGGGAGTGGGGGAAAGAGATATGGCTGTGTGTGTAAGCAGGACGGTTTGGACAATTGTACTGCGGATTTATGCTGGTCTATGGAAAGGAGCAGATAACACTTAATTTCTTTGCTTTTGGTTTTCCCTTTTCTCCCCTTTTTCTCTCTTCTTAATTTCTTATGACTTTTTTCTTTCTTTCTCCAATTTTGCATGCACCTGGTAATCTGAACAGCTAATTTGAAGACAACACTGTACAATACGACAAATACTATTGAATGCATATTATTTTCTTTAGTGAAATTCTGTACCATTTGTAATTTTTTCTTTTTTAATACTATTTTGTATTCTCTTTAAAAAATAAATTTCACTGAACAACTTTTTGATTTTTAAGAACCAAGTTAATGTTACATTTCTACAATAAGTCCATCAGTTCAAGATGGGCTATTTTTAAATATGCAAATGCATTGTATTTACTAATATTTTGCTAGGGACTTTTGTACTTGAGTTCATGGAGAAATCTTTCCTCTTTTTTAAAAAATATGCTTTGGTATATCAGAGTATCCTGAACTCAATAAAGGAGTTGGGAAATATTTCTCTATTTTCTGAAAAAGTTTTCCTATGATTGATGCCCTTTCTTTCTTTCTTTCTTTCTTTCTTTCTTTCTTTCTTTCTTTCTTTCT
>NDGM011147737.1:0-21767 GCA_002564305.1 Octomys mimax | reverse complement strand
TTCCTTCATTTTGGATGTCGGGTATTTGTCCCAGCAACGAGAGAAGAGTAACTAAGACACTTTATAACAGGGAAACCCATCAGACACTTTTCTAGGTGATCAAATTTAATATCACAAAAGGTTATCTAGAAGGCTGTCCTGAAATAATATAATGAATAGTAAGTGACATTTGTCTTCATGATACCCTTGCTGGAGCCTGAACCTAATCACCTAAACCTAATCACAAGGATCAAATAAATCAGAATGTGGGGTACTTTTCAAGGCCTAGACTTTTGAAGAAATTGACAGCATGAAAAATACAGAAAATAAAGAGACAGGTGTGTCCCAGATTATATAAAGAGGCAAAACAACCTAATGTACTAAAGCATAATTGGTTCTGTCCTTTTTGTTGTTGTTGTTTTGTATTTAGTACAGGATCTACAAGGTCTCATGACACAGACTGAACTCGCAGTGATTCTCCTGTTTTCAGCCTCCCAAGAGCATGCGACCACCACACCCAGTCTCATTCGCTGTCTGTGTGCCCTGGGAGTGAGGCCAGAACAGCATGCTGGGGATTGAACCCCACTCCCTGCATCTGCCTAAACAGGCACTTAAATCCACTGAGCTCTGGGCCAGCCCTGAAGCATGATTGGATCTGAGAAAATAAACAAAATAATACCAAGTTAATATTAATTTTCTTAGGTGTGCTAATGGGTAAATCTGGCTGAAGAATTTTTTTTAAACTCCATTCGTCTATTTCTCAGTTACTTCACCAAATATTTTCTTGTTGTCATGACCTTAGATATGATAGCTTTATGCTCATAAGCATAAATTGCACTATTTAAATGTAGTAAATTAGATTTAAATCTTTAAAAACACCACAGCGAGAACTTTTTAGACATGAAAGAACTTTTAACTTGTGGAAGAATATATGTAAAAAAATGGTGAAGAAGGAGAGCAAGTGACAGGGAGTCTAGAAACCTTTTGAGTCCAGCATGTAATTACTGGAGATATATTTCCTTTTCTGCCATGTAGGACTTTTGATCAGCTCCATCAGTCTGCTATACAAATACAGAAGTTACAGGATATGAAGAGCCTTTCTAAACTAGAAATGTGCATGCAAATGAAGTGATTTTAGTTAGCATGATATGGCAGTGTCTTATGAGTGGTGGTTCTCAAATGTTATATATAACTAGCAACTGGGAAGCTTGTCAAACATCTTGATTCCAGTCCTACCAGAAGAAATCCTGACTCTGTAAGATGAAGCCCACAACTTGCTTTAATAAAGCACCCCTGACTCTAGAGCAAATTGTCTGAAACTCACCCTTGGAAAGCTGTCTTAGAGGACGTTCCTGTTATCTAATTCATGCTACTGTTTTTAGTCCCTGGATGGGCAATATCACAATCATTGGTGAGCTTGAAGGAGCAAAATCTGGACCCACCCCAGGTGGACAAAGCCAAAACATGCAGGTTACAAGATGCCCTGGTGTCTGCCATATACATTAGTGTTTGAGAAGCACTAAATGGCAAGACTGATTGACACCCTTTCTTTTTAGCTTGGTCTGTAGTTTTCATCTTGTCGGGCAGAACTGGAGTGTCCATCTTTGCTACTGCTAACTCCTTTTACTTCATTTAGCTCTTCTCTCTACTTCTCTTTGTTTCTGGTTCTTCAGTGTTGTGGAAGCTCTTTAACAAACAGAACCAGCTGATCAGAGTGCTTTTCTCCCATGCCATGACCACTCCAATCAAAGCACACTAAAGTGGGACCTAAATCTAACGAGATATTCATTAGGTGTGTGGGCTTTTTTTTTCTTTTTTGTTGTGGTGAAACATTTACTATTTTAAATAATTTTTAAGTTTATAAGGCATGAAGTACATTCACATACAATTATCACCACTATCCATCTCCAGAACTCTTGTATATAATTTTGAGAATTTTTTTCCAAGCTTCATTTCCTTATCTATAAAATATGAGTAATATTATCCAGCCTTCCCACTCTGTGATACTCTCTGAACACAAAGTGGGAAGGCTAATAGTGCATTAAACTAAATAATACATAAACATACCTAAGGCTGGTAGATGTCCAACAAATGCTTAAATCTCTCTTCCATTTAAAGTATGTTGTCAGAAAATCTTGATTTTATAGTAATTATCTTCTATTGAAATAAACAGAATTTTTAAAGATGTACAAAAATCTACATATTCTGGCAATATTATTGCCTTAGAACAAGGGAATCTGTAAAATAGAAGTATTCTGTAATCTGTAGAATTGAGCAATTTGAAACAGTTAATCTGCCACCAATTACATTGTGATGGGAAAATTATACTTTGAGAAGGAACCACCTTTTTGTTCCCATATATTGAAATTCTTGTAATGACTATATTTAGTTTGTGTTATAAACTACTTAAGCACAATCATTATCCTAATATCAATAACATTCACAAATGGTGCTTTCAATTTTGGGGCTGATCCAGTTAAACGCAGTATCTGAATTTCAGTTGTGTACACATTATCTTTTAAGGAGAATGCTGAATTGAAAACTGGTTATATGCAGTAAATTGAAAATACTAGTCAAATTTCAGAATTAGACTAATTAGAACACAGGAAGAGAATTTAGAGATCCTCTTCTTTGACAGTCTTACTTTACAATCAAGTAAATTGATATCTAGAGAATTGTAGTAAATTGCCGACAATCACATGATGAGTTACTGGCAAAATTGGGACCAGAGCCAAGGTTCCAGGAGCGTATCCTGGTGTTCACTTGGCCTCGAAGAAGGGATAACACTTTAGCAGTACAGATGATGGGAAGCGATTATAGAAAGGCTGAGAGCACTCCAGGAAGAGGGATCAACAGAAATTATTTCACAGAGCCTGGTTTTGAAACCAACAGACTTATGATTGTGCTCAGTGAGTGTCAGAGTAGAACAGTTAGAAATAAGATGAGCTTTTGTGATTGAAGAAGATAGTCTTGGAGTCTATAGTAACACACAAGATGAAAGGAGAGGCCTAATTTTGTTTTTGTTTTTAATTTTACAGTTTACAGGACTCTTCAGTATATAACAATCATGAGAAGTAGGCATTAGACTATCACCTGATGGTCTAATACTCAGGAGGTCAATGTTGTTTGAATAGCTAAGACTTGAACTGAGACCTCAAATACTATAGGTTGTGTACTATGATTCTTAGAAGCAAAAGATCTGGGTTCAGACTACTTGAGTTCAAAATTTTCTATTTACATGTAGAAGCCATATAACCTTGAGAAAAAGTATCTGAAATACATAGTGTCTATTATGTTCCAAGCTCTGCTGTTCTAAATACATATGCATATGATCCTTGACTTACAGTGATTCAACTCTATGACTATATGATGGTATAAAAGAGGCATTCAGTATAAACCACACTTTCCATTTTGAATTTTGATCTTTTGGGGAGCTAGCAATATTTAGGAAGATATTTTCTTATGATGCTGTGACATTTTCTTGTGATGCCAGACAGCAAGCCATAGTACTAAGACCACCATGTAAAAACAAGGGCAAATAAATGCTGCACTATGCTGCTAAGCTGTAATGTTCACAGGTTAGGTATATTAAATGTATTTTCTATTTATGATAGTTTCAATTTAGCATAAATTTTAACAGGATATTGTGCCATTGTAAGCCAAGGGGCATTCATGGTTTTCATTTAATCCAACAACCCAATAGAGAATAGTCTATTATTATCACAAATTTTTATCTCCTCCCTCCAAAAGCAATGAGAATTATATCAGTAGAAGATACTGCATCAGTAGAATATGATGCCTGTATTTCTTACCTAGATTCCCTGTTTCTTGATTTATGGTATATCTCAATTCCCTGGTATCAAGCTGGCTTCCTTCCACATTGTAATACTGTGGTATATTATGATTCAAAAATGTTCATCTTCTCACCTCACTTTAGGAAGAGTCTGCTTCCCTCCCGTTGACCTTGGGTTCAGTCATATAAACTGTTTTGACCAAGGAGATATTTGGAGATAAAACAAATGAAAGCTGCAGTGCTTTATAATAGGGCTTGCCCTCTTGTACTTCCACTCTGACAAAAGTTTCCCCTGGATAGCTGTGGCCTCTTTAGCCTTCAGAGAGACCACAGAAGAGCAGATATACACCAGTGATGCCCCAGATGTTTTAGGGACTAAGTGGCATGAGTACCCTTCAGTCCTGCAGAAAGTCTAATACCAACCCATTTCAAAAAAGTCTGTGGAGATTGTAGATATGAATTAAGATCCACGGGGTTATAGCTTAGTGGTAGAATACATGCTTAACATGTATAAGGCCCAGGCTTCTATTCTCCACCATATGCACCTTTCTGGCAGAGAACCACCTCTGAGTTTTCTTATTTTTATTTTATTTTATTTTATTTTTTGGCAGAACCGGAGATTGAACTCTGGCCCTGTCCTTGCCAAGCTAGCGCTTATTCCACTGAGCCATCTACCCAGCCCCTTGAGTTTTCTTCTTGATTACACTGTAGCTCAACCAGATGATGGGACAGAAAGAGATCTAAAAGCTTATTTTTTACTGCCACTTACAGTATTTCTACTTTCCAAGTAACCTTTTGATCAAAAAGAACTGACCTCTTAAGTAACAAGAATTGGAAATTCTCTCCAGCAAAACTACACAAGAGAAAACTCAGACCTGAACTTAATTATGTCTTTTAGCAGTCACCAGGAGTTAAAGAAAGGAGTTCATGTTTATGGCTAGAGACCTCCTCACACTTAGCCCTATATATGGTTAGTCTTTGTCTCCCCAAGCCAGCAGCACTATAAGGAACTAGATCCTTATATCCTCTCACTCGTGAGTAGCAGAAGCACTATTCTATGCATTCTAATCAGTATCAAGGGCAGGGAACCTTCACAGACATTCTGGGCAACTGGATAATGTGGATACAGAGGTTTTCCACCTATATGATAAACTGCAGTGTTAATAATCAGTTTATAAAATTGATAATTGAATTGCATAACAGAGGTTCAATAGATGTGTTCTTTTAAAATGTTTTGTTTAAATCATACTTCTATAAATTGAATCTCACTTTTTTCTTTTTTGTGGGGGGTACCAGGAATTGAATTCAGTACCTCATGCTTGCCCGGGAGGCATTACATCACTGAACTAAATCCTCAGTCCTTGAATCTCATTTTATTTTATTTTATTTTTTATGTATTTAGTATAGGATCTACAGGGTCTCACTACACAGATAACAGGTAGTGATCTTCCTGTTCTCAGCCTCCCAAGTGCTGGGATTATAGGTGTGCACCACCACGCCCAGTCTCAGTCATCTTCTCAGTGCCACTAGGGATGGGGCTTCCCAGCCCTAGGGATGGGGCTGGCACAACATGTCAGGGATCAAACCCCAGTCCCTGCATCTGCCTAAACACTTTAATCCGCTGAGCTATCTGGCCAGCCCTGAATCTTATTTTAAGTGCATCATAAAAATAAATTTTAAGTGTCATGTTGAAATTTTTTATCTGGAAAATAATCACACTCCTATATTTGTTACAGAATGTTTTTACCTGCCAGTCACTCCTGAACCAGGGTATACCAGAGTTTTCCCCTACAGGGCACTTCTCTAAAGAAGGGCATCTGTATCCCAGTGACAACAACAATATCAAAATGCTTTACATCATTCTTTATTTTAAAAGTGCTTCGCCAACATATACTAATCTTTATAACAATAAAGGGAGGTAGATAAGTATTATAGCACTTTCACAAATGGAAAAACAGAGATTAGTAAGTTGTGTTGAAGAGCACAATATATGGCACAATTGGGAAAAGAATTTATTGCAGTCACAGATCACTGATAACCTTTCCTATACTTTTGAGTCCCACTAACAAAAAGAGCAGACATAACATGGAAGCAAGTTGTCCACACTGGTGAGCTAAGGCTAAATCACGACCTTGTTGAGAGCAGAAGCTGAAGATGCTGGCCTTTGTCAAGCATCTCCATCCTGCACATTCACACATGCTTCCACCTCCGACCAGGTGAGAGGAGAAGCTGCTGTGAATGCAGGAAGGGGGCTGGAGAAACTGGGCCAGGAAGGGAGAAGACAGAAGAGATGGTATAAACTGATATCAAAGCAAGGACAAGGAAGAACAAGAGGCTCAGCTGGGAACCAGCCCAGGAAAACGGAAAGCCATAGCAGAAATGAAGTGCCATTCATCTGGAAAGCTCTGACATCCAGAAATGCTATTAAAAGGGCAATTCTTAGCAATGACATTACAGAGCCATTCCTCGTGGCTTTGCCAAATATAATTATCAGGTCCTTCTGACATTCCCAGGAGGCAGAATCATTCCTTTCCTCTGGTCCAGACCAAGTGCTGATGTAATTGACCTGACACTGCAGAGACTGTTGACAACTCAAATATACTCTGCCACCATGCCACCTCTCTTCCTCTGCCCTTCTAGGCTCTTCTGAAACAAAACAAAACAAAACAAAATGCATTTTAAAATTCTCCCTGCAAAAATCCTGTAACATTCTCTAAATCCTGGATGCATAATAAGGCAAGATTTCATGTATGATTTTTGTAAAGGGGCCATGATAAGCATACATAGGGATTACTGGCCCCTCCCAACCAATGCTGCTTCACACAACATGGAATATTTAAAATGAAGAATAAAAACTGGAATGTGTGGATGCCAGCTATCTAGAGAAAAAACTTAAGAGCCCATGGGGAAAAGATTTTCTGATCATTCTAGTGCAATGCCAGTATAAAAGATGGCCAATGACATGGCACACCAGCTGCAAATGAGGTACTGATGGCAGAGACAGAACAAAGTAAGCTGGTAACCAAGCATCTAGCAAGGAGTGGCTTGTGTCAGATGAACTGGTGGAAGTGGCAGCACAGGCAGCTGAGGTGCCAGACACGCAACAATGAGCTAAAGAGGTGGGGGTAATGCTGGCCTTCGAGGCTGAAAGAGGCAGAAGCACTAGTTATTATCTAGGCCTCTCCTAGGACAGGTCAGAATCAAAAATGACACATGACAGACTGATACATGAAATACATCTTTCCTTTATTTCATTCAGCAGCACCATTCTCAGGCACCTAGCTTTAAAACCTTACCCCTCTCCAACAAAAGCCACCAACCATCAGCCCTAACTTCACTTCAGCAATGCTCTTAACATTGTTAGGTCTCTTACTTTTAACTAAAGAATCTTCTATGTTCCTATCTTTACATGGTAACCAGGGCCAGACCCTCCTACCTGGTATCCCCAACTCCAGTCTTCACTCAGTTCCATCTTCTAATCTTCTTCCTGGAGCTGTTCTGCCCAGTCTGGAAATTCCCCATGCCTCCACTACCTCCCATGTATGGCTTTATTTTGACTCTTTAACAGGACCTTGCATCTGATAAAATTCCTTTGCTTTCCAAGTTGCTACCTGCCAAGATGCCAATTCTAAGGACAGTGCAAATGCTCCCTTCTCCATGAAGATTTCAAGCTTCTTCAAGATTCTCCGTCAACTGTAAATGCACTTGTGGACATGCACTGACCAGATAACTACAGGATAACTGTGTATAAGCCTTACCTCCCATCCTGTTTTGTCTTCATGATTTGGCAAGGTGGAGGATGGTGACATGTCTTATTTTTGTCTATTCCCCACAATACCTACCAAGAATAGCTACTGCCATTCCATATCAGGTAAGGAAAGGCTTAAAAGTAATTCTGGGTGTACTATACTTCTTCAAGAATAGACACTACAAGTATCCTGTAGTGTGATTTGACTGGCAGTATAAAACAAATCCTTGACATAGTTTCAGGTGAAAGGGAGAGGGCAGGCAGGTGGGGTTGTGTGTTCTAGAGTTGAGACCTGTGATTGAAGGCCTTCTTTGCCTTTCATTAACTAGAGGCCTGGTGCCAGATGGTTCTTCTCTGAGTATCATTTTCTTACCACTGCAGGACTTCATAGGATTAACAACCAAACTAGATACATCTGTGAACTCTACGCAAGTGATTTTCAATCCCAATTATGCATCATAATCACCTATAAAGCTTCCAAAAAACTAAAGTACCAGCCCCCAACCCAGGTCAACTGAATCAAAATCCTCCGGAAGTGGGACCCAGTGGGACTAATTATTCATAAAATATTGTTTCTAGTGCATAGCCAATGCTGCAGACTACTGTTATAAACTCATAAATACCATTAACAGTAGAACAAGGTGCTTTAGGCTGCTAGCTTAATTATCCTTTATTTGTTCAGCTAGGAATTAGTTCAATGCTTTTATAGTTCAATTAAAATATACTACTGTTTGTGAGCATTTTTTGTGTTGTTCTACATTGTTGTTTGTATGCTTAACCCCTAAGCTCTGAGAGAGAATAATAACTGGCACAGGGCTGTCACAAAGATACACTTAACCCCCTCATTTTCTTGAGAATGGCAAAATCTTCATAGGGGCTTCTCAACCCTTGCTGTTCAGCAGTGTGTTGCCCAGACAAGCACAGCCTGCAACCTGAGGGCTTGTAAGAAATGCAGAATCTCGAGCCTCATCCTAGAAAGTACATATAATATTAACAAGATTTTTAGATGGGTCAGTAGGTAAAGCAAAGGCAATCTTTTCTCAGTTCACATCTGTGTTTAGGGTCTGCCCTTCCCTGTCCTAATCCCCAAGGGGTAGAAGGATGTAGAAAGTCCAATTCTGTGTTCCACAACCCATTTTAAATTAGAAACACTAGAGGGGCTGGGAAGATAGCTCAGTAGAATAAGCACTTGCCTGGCGGCGCAGCGTCCTGAGTTCAATCCCCAAGTGTACTGCAAGAAAATTAAATTAGAAACACTAGGATACTTCATTCTCTAAAGGATCCATTTGATAAGAACAAAATCAAGAATAAATCCTTATAAAACAATCTTTCCTTTCAAAGGCTAGTCTTCTAGTCTCATTATATGATGTATGTAAAATAACCAGTTGCTCTAACATATTTAAAATATGATTCAGTGTATAAAATATATATCCATTTAAATTTTATGCAGGGCACAAATCATGAGTCTATATGTACCTTACAAAATGTAGGGTCTCCAGGGCGCAAATTCCGACATTATGAAAGAGAAAACTTGGCCACTGTAGGAGAATGTTTTTCTCAATTGACCTATCCCCTCCAGGAAATCAAGATGTTGGCCGTATTCACCCAAGATTACACAAACCACACCAAGGGCAAGAGTTGAAGCAGGCTCTAAACATTATCTAGTTCTACACCCTTGTTCTGTGACACACCAAGGACTTAAGGAGTTACCCAAGGTGACACAATAACTTGAGTAAAGCCTAGCTTAAAACTCGGGCTCTGACCCCTAGTCTCACTCTTACATAGCCTCTGCCACACCTCCTTCCTCATCACATAGCCTTGAAACCTCATTTTCAGAAATTGCTGAGCTGGCCTGGCACTTAACTGTCACTTTGCTTCCTTCAGCCACTGTCATTCCCAACTGTCAGGACTGTTTTTTCACCACTCTGCTATGAGGAGCTGCATCATGGCTCAATCACAGTATCCATTTATTAATCTATATTTCCAAATATGTGGTAATGGTTTCTTAAAAAGCCCCTGCTAACCATGTAACGGCAGCTACATACCATTTCTATCAACTAACACCATCAGTATGGTGAGGGAAGGCCTTTCCTTAGAAAGCTGAAGACTAAAGGCCAGGGCAACCACTAACTCAGTAGTACATAGGTGGAGGAAGGTCAAAGCGGGGGGAGCAAACACTGGAGCTCAGAAGAGAAGGCAGTGCCTTTTTAAAAACATACACAGCGTGACTGTAAAATTACAAGTCTTTTTTTAATAAAACAAATATAACAGAATATAGAAACCTAAACTAACATTTCTCCTGCAAAATTGTTACATCCTTAGTTCTAACAAAGCTACCATTGCTGGAGATACTATTTGGAACTCCTCTTTNTTTAAAGAAAAGCCTTACAAGGCAGTTTAAGAACTATATGAGAAAATATCCTTTCAAGTGTTGAGCTTTTCAGAAACTGAAATTCCCTACAGACCTGTAGCAATCTCTAGCAACAGAATCACCTCCGGAGAAGGGTGTGGCACCCAGGACAACCACTTTCAAAGTCAGGGTATTCAAGTAGAAAAGTTCAGCTATCTGCTTAAGGGGAAAAAAATCAGTCATACTTTGTTATAGTCACACTTGCATTTGAGTTTTAAAAAATACAACACTCACACAAGGTTCTTATATGAATTCTAATTAAGAGACATTACATTCAGAATTATAGCACTCATAGTGATAATTTTCAGAAAACTATAACAGCTTCTTTGCCACTTAAGGGGTACATAGGGTGCAGCTGTTTACCTGAATGTATTCTTAAATAAATGACTACTACCACTCTAAGTTTACTAGTTGGAGCTCTGTTACAGGTTACTGACCCCAAGTTCACGTTCCAGACTTTGCCACAAGAGATTTAATTACAAGGGTACCACCCCCAAAGTCTTAGGGTGAATTGGGAAAGGGCCGGTTAAATGAGGAAACAGGCCATTCCTTGGTAAAAGTTTGTAGTTTTCTTTCCCAATACATCTTCTTTTTATTGAGCACTTCCATTTTTATCCTGTGTTCCTCCTCTGCCATCTCACACTCTCGCTCTATCTGCTGGATTTTGGCCACATGCACCTCATTCATTTGTATCAGCTGCAGTTGTAAGATGGACATTTGTTGATGGTGTTCTTCCTCATGCATCTTTTTTAAAGCACCTTCCTGAGAGGTTTTGCTCCTGTAGTTTTTATTGGCTGTTATTCTGACAGCTGAACACGAGGGTTCAGGTTGAGAGGTCCCCTCACATACTGGAAAATGTATGAACTCTTTCTCATCATCGCACAGTTCTCTATTTGAAACAGCAAATGATTCTGAAAAACAGTAGCAGAAAACATATGTTCAAAGATTTTATAAGCAGAGAAAAAAGTCAGTCCCATTTCAAATGACAGGGCCTCCAATTACGGGATGGATCTAAAATAAAATAGTGTCTGCTTTGGCCTTCATGTCTACTGGCACCCTGGCCACGTAACTTTTTATAAAAACTCATAAATTAGAAGCGATTTTCCCTTAAGAAATAATGATGAAGCGTTCTGTTATTTCTAAAACTGTCAACAGTGGGAACCGTGACCAGAGAATATGCTTATCAAGAACAGGAGACCTTATGACATTGATACGAATTTTAAACTGAAATGTACCGAACTCTGGTCACATGAGACCACACAGTACGGGGCTAACCATGGGGCTCTTCAAATAAAGTTCTCTGTGAGTCTTATCACCCTTGCCAGTTTCTCATGCAGCCAGGAACACTTCTTTCCAGTCTCCACACAGCCATGGCAGGTTCCTGTCCCAGGTGTCAGCTCTCATAGCCATTGTACACATGAATGTTCCTCCTTGAAAGACAAGTCTACATTCCCTGGGTTAGTGTCCTCATATACCATTTCCCTTTTATTTCTTGTCCCTGGCTATTATGGTTAACACTGCCACACAGGGCCAATATTCAGATCCCAAAGACACCTGTTGGTGTCCTCTTTATTTAATCTCTATCTGAAGTTGAAAACCCTTCTTGAAATTTCTTTCTTCCATTAGCTTCAGAACCTATCGCTCTCTCCTGTGTGTATCTATAGCCTTTCTCTTTGATTGACCCTATCAAGTCTTAAAGTATGGAGCCTCTTGTTCCACCCTTTTTTTTTGGTCGTGCCAGGGATCAAACTCTGGACCTCGTACTTGCCAGGCAAGCACCTGATCCACTGAGCTATCTCCCTGGCCCTATTCTTGATGTGTCCATCTCTGGCTCTGGTTTTCATCCATCTTTTTTTTTTTCTTTTTAGCGGAACTGGGGATTGAACTCTGGTCCTTAAGCTTGCCAGGCAAGTGCTTATTCCACTGAGCTATCTCCCCAGCCCCTTCACCCATCCTAAATAACCTTATAATATAGTTTCCACCCTTCTTTCATCTTTTTTGCTTTACTTTTCAAAATATCCTGTACTGCTACCAAAACCTACCCATGCTCTTTAAAAAGTTGTGCTTCTGTTCATAATTCTTCCTTTCATTGGCTTAAAGTTGATTTAAGCATTTAACCCCACCCCCATTCCAGTTTCCCTTTTTCAACCTTGCCTCCCTACTTCTTATTCATTGAGGAACAATGCTGCTTGCTCTGTGAAACCTCGGAACGCTTTCTTCACCTGTGTCCTTCTATTACAGCGCTCACACCCACTAGTATTTTCGCACTAGGCCTTATTCATGGTTTTACCTTTGGGTACTTATTACTTTCCCTGGTGCATGATGAATGCCTAATAGTACTTTTTGGCTGAACCTTTGACTGCAAGGGGAAATGAGCATATGGATGCAAAAGGATGCCACATGTGGTGGTGTTTGCACTGGTATTTCTTTAAGGCAGTGACATTAGTGTCAATTAGAGAAAACCACTAACTCCACTAACCATGGAGTCTTCTAGCTGTGACTCCAAGGCTTCCTTGAGAAGCTTTACATTTCCAATAATGATAATATTCTCCTCAGAGAAAAGTAATATCAATTTATTAACAGAGTTGATTACATTATTATGTCCACTCTATTATTCTGGAAGAAGGGATGCTGGGAGTGTTAATGGCTACTGAGGGGAACCTAATTTGTAATACTCTGTTAATAAAGGGAAATGACTATAATTTAGATTATTTCACTCCAAGGGGTAAGGTAACAACTATAACTAGTCCCTAATTAAAATCTTTAAAAAGGTAAAAAATCTCACTTTTAGATGAAAAGGTTTTAAGAAAGAATACTTCTATGCTATCCAGAAATAATGAAAATGTCTCCCTAGGACTCTTTCTTAATTCCAGTAGGTTCTACCTTACTTCAGTGCCTTTTCTTCATATTCCTGTTCTCTTTGGGTCTTGTCTATAGCTTATTCATTTGTTTGTCATTATTTTGGCAAAGCACTTGTTAAAACTTGTGTTTTCACTACCTCTCCTCCATTATTTCTGAGTTCTCTGAAGACAGAGACAGACTCTTGTCCCTTTTTAGGGACCAGCACAAAGCTTGGCACAGTGCTGAGCATGTAAGAAATGTGAGGATATGACTGACTGCAGGGGTTGCACTCTCTCCCACCTGCCAGCTATGGGGAAGGAACAGTGTTCTGAGCAGGGGTCTGAGGGGTGGGGGACGTGTCAGCACTGAGGATAGCGCCTCTTGACCTGTGAGTGTCAGCTGCACAGAGCATTGCCTCGTGTATTTCATTTCTAGTTTTAGATCCGAAAATGTTTTCTTTGAAGACTGGACACACTGACATTTTTTGAGGCCTCTACTCTCATTGTTCTTTGATTTCATTCCAGGGGATATTTCTGGATACTCCTGTGAGTCTTTAAAGTACATCTCCTCACAGGGCTGCTCGCTTTCCCGATTTCTAAAGGCTCGCTTTTATCTCAGCAATTCTGAGACTTTAGAAACATGGTGATGATGATGGTGATAATGATGACAGCAGCCACCATTTTGTGAATTGCAAATCAGACACTAGGATAAAGCTTTAAAACATTTTCCTGTCTAATCCATATAACAACCCTCTGAGACAGGTAATTCTTGTAGAAAACCAAATGCACTATCCAAGGTCATTTGTCTACTTGAGGTAATCCGGATTATTTTCTTAAGTCAAGAGTCTCACTCCATAGTCCAGGTTGGCCTTGACCCTGCTTTGTATCCCAGGCTGACCTAGTGCTTGTGACCCTCTTATGCTGCCTCTGGAGTGCTGGGATTATAGGCATGTGCCACCACACCCAAATAACCAGAAGTCTAACCCAGGTCTACATGACTCAAAAATCCAAGCCTGAATACTTCAATTTAGCTTCCCACTACTCTACTTGCTCACCTGATCATCCACATAGCATAATATATAGCCTCCTAGTTGCAGCCACTACAAAATCATGTTACTAAGAACATCACTGTATAGTTTAATTTTTGTTCTCCAAATTTCACTCTAGATCTGTGAACAGTATCTTCACGTCTGAGAGAAAAAAAAAAATGACTCCTTTAAAACTATTCTTTTAAGAACATATACATTTTAAGAAAAATAGCCAGGCCTCCTAAGACAGGCAAAGGGTAAGGCTTAAAACTAGGAAGTCTGATAGAGCAGTTAATTGAGTGTCAAGCAAATATTAGTTCCAATGAATAGAAGCCAGTGTTCAGAGAGGAAGAACATTCCCTTAATGTGAAAAAGACTAGCCTGGGAACAACAGCCTGCTGCAAACACACACCATGTAATCTCTCTCCCAGGTAAAACAAAGCCACCCAAAGTGTAAAACAACTCAATTTAATGCAAAAAGACAGGAAGATTTTCCTAGGACTGAGAACACGGCCATGGAGATGTTTCATTGGGGACAATTTCAGTGAGCTTAGCATCAGCAGGAAAAGCCTCCTATGGCAGTGAAAGGAAAGAAGGAAATCTGTACAGACCAACCTGCAGTCCTTCTCAATAGAACAAAGGAAATGAGCATACTGGGGAAGTGGATAAATAAGATATTGTGGATGCAAACCATAAGAACTATTATTTTAACTAAAAGAAAAATATTAGATTGATGCACCGCAATGGGACTTTTTTCCTAGTAGTAGTGGCACTGGGGATTGTACCAGGTTTCTACACTGAGCTACTTTGTAGCCTTTTTTTTTTTTTTTTAATTTGGGGGGTCTTGCTAAGTCATTAAGTTGCCCATGCTGGGCTTGACCTAGCAGTTCTTCTCCCTCAGCCTCCCAGAACGCTGGCATTATAGGCATTTGCCACCACCATGCCTCGTGACAATAAATCTTAAAAACATCATTCTAAACGAAAAAAGCTTAAGAAGTGATATCTATAGTATAATTTTAATCTGTGTAAGTAAAAACACAGGTACATAAAACATGTGAGGAGAAACTTGAGCATACCAGGCTAGTCTGACTGCAGAAGAACATGAAAGTGGGGAATAGGGAGAAAAGGGAATAAGCATGCAGACCGCAAGAGGGGCTTTCCGCAGAGCAGTGACACACGTGTGTTATGACTGCCACACAACTCTGTGCCCACTTCCTGCCCAAAATCATGGGATTGGATTAAGTGGTGACAATAGTGGAATTTATTAAGGAGTGTTCACATTATCCAACTATAACTTTGTAGCACAAAAACAAAAGTACATGAAATTCAATACAAATTCTAAGACATCTGACTGTTTCTTTAAAGGCTTAGGTTTCTTAGATGTATTTCATGTTCTGTTACCCTGTCATTCCTAGAAAATCCTGGTCACTCCTTTAGTTTGTTTTCCACCCCTGTTCCTCCAAGATAACAGATGATAACTGTCAAAGCCAGCTTATCCAAGATCACACAATCTGCAGGTTATCATTTGTGCACATAATATATAATGTAATAATGTATAATATGTAATAGATGCTCACTGGCAAATACATGCCTAAGTGTTTTGCTTAAACTTTAAGACTACTGCATTCAAATATAGACGTACGGTGCATTTCAAGAAAGATATCTGCAAAGCTAAGACTACCCAATGCACAGTGATCCGGATGACACAGTCCACATGGACTGACACGAAAACATAGCTGGAGGGAGGCCTCTTACGGAGTACTACTGGGCTCCATCCTCTTTAACTTCTGTATAATCAATGTCAACACGCTTCTGAGCACCTAAGCCTGTTAACAGGTACCCAGTAAGGTGTTGTTGTTGTTGTTTTTTAAATGTTCCCTTTCTCTCTCCACTCTCCCTCCATCCCTTTTACATTTTTATTTGTTTGGGGTTGGTGTTGAGACAGGGTGCACCCCGTAAGTTATGAAAGCATCACTGTCCAACAGAAATAGAATACACACTACATATATAATTTTAAATGTTCTTATAGCCACATTAAAAAAAAAAAGAAATGGATGACACTAATGTCCACAATATGCTAAGCCAATATATCTAAAATATCACTTAAACATATAAACAACATAAGATTATTGAGATATTTTCATTCTTTTCATGATGTTAGATCTTCAAAATATGGTATGCACAATTATAGCACACCTCAGTTTGTCCTACCCGCATTTTGAGTGCTTATTTGGCTTATGTGACTTTTGGCTTACTGTACAGGACAATCCAGTGTCAGCGATACAAAGATTAAGCAGAAACATGTATGTCAAAACACATGAAATAATGAGGGTTATAACCCAATAGGAGCTTTTGCAATCATTTCCCCACCAGGTCTCAGAAGACTGACAATTCCACTTTGTTTTATTCTTGAAAGTAAATAGAAATACAAAACAAGTGAAATAACCTCAACGTTATTTCAATGTGTAGGAAGAGTTTCAACATTTTACTACTAGTATTGACAGGCCACCCTGGGTGCACTTCCCAATGGACTGAGCTCCCCTGCTCCCTGGCCCAGTGTGGAAAGGGAAGCAGGCAGCATTAAGCTGTACCTTAGAAAGGATCAGTAAAAGGGACACCTCCCATATTATACATGCACAAACATCCAATTTAAATTAATCTCTTTCACAAGTAAATCTCTAGAAAACATTGCTGCAGAAAAGGCACTGAATAACCAGATGGATTCCTTTCTTTCTCAAAATTTATAAATAGTGTTTATGTGTAAATAAATTACATAATTTCTTCCCCCAAAAAAGGAACACAATTGTGGGGTAAACTTTCTAGATTCTACCCTAGATTTTGAAAATGTAGAAATAAGACTGTCCCCTAAGAAACAAAAACACAGTAATCTGGAACACAGATCTACAAAACGAAGTAAATGCAGTTCACACCAGTATCATCCTCAGCAGCAAGGAGCATAAGGAGCCTTAATAATTCACTTTTCTCCCTCTCCCAGCACACACACTACCTTGCCTCACAGAGACTAAGCTGCTGTGAGCCTAGCATGGCCAATAACTGGCTGAAGCTATAAACTCTTCAAAGCAAGGATACTGTCACTTAGACGTGGGACCCCTGGCCCACAGAAAGCAGTAAAGACAGATAGAGCAGGCAGTGCCCACATAACCGCTGTCTGCTAAGGATCTACATGGCTTGGGAGCCTGAAAAATCAGAAACCAGGCACAAGGCTCCTGTGTTAGAAAATTTTGACAAATGCTTATGACATTAACCACTATGGTTACCCAACAGTTCCTTGGACTTAACTTTGGTCAAAAGATCTGCATGCAAATTTTTTATCATAAATTAGCTTCCCAGCATGATTTACCTACAGGAGAGAAAAAAGGTGACAATCACCAAGAGCATGTATTTGGTTCACTTGGTAATTGTCTTTTCCACTCTGCACAGACAACATCCTTGGCTTACGCAGTTTCTCATGACTGTTGATTAGCAGGATTCATTCTCTTAGAGCTTAATCTACTCTGGGAACGCTAACAGGTGAACTTCCCAAGCTACAAGCCAAGGGTGATTTTCTCGGGTGAATGCTTGCTGCGTCCTTGGAGCACGAATCCTCAGGCCTCCTCAGGAACCTTGCTCTGCTTGTGCTTCAAGATGTACCTTCTGCAAACTGCCATAAACTATTATATGGCTGGGGAGATAGCTCAGCAGCATAAGAGCCTGCCTGGTAAGCACAAGGTCCTGAGTTCGAGCCTCAGTATCAAAGAAAAACCCAAAACTGTTACATGAACTGAACTGGACATTTCCTATCTTAAAAGAGGCAAGAATTACTGTAAACTAATCTGTATTCAATTTCACCCTCTCCTTGCCTAGAGACATTTCACTAGCCCCCTAATACTAACTTTTTGAAGGTATGAACTATAGTATCTTTGATTATGACAGTCTTTGCCTTCTCTAAGAATTACATGTAACATATCTTGCTATTTTCAAACTATACTGAAATTAATTTTTTCTCAGAATTTCTTAACATCCCTGGAGTGGCAAATCCAAAACTTCAGATCACAATATTATAAGAGGTCAAAAATTCCTGTTAATCTGGGTCAATGCCAAGTGGGTATTTTCTGTATTAATCTCTGTGGTTTTCTTTTTTTAAATCTGAGAGTTTACTCTTTTAAATGGTCCTTTGAGTGACTTACTGCAGTGCTTTACACATAATAGATTCTCGAAAAACTGAATGAAAGAATGTAAGTCCCATCAAATTTTCTTTTTTTAATCTTAATTCAGAGATAGGTTGAGATAACCAACTGAAGTGCCTTATTAATAACTGCTGTGTGGTTATCCCTTTTAACTTATGTTTAAGTAATAATAAAGCATGAAAGGTAGCCAGAGGATATAGTACTTTTGCATACTACATGACTTCAATATCCTAGTTAATCCTGAGGTTTTGAATTAGGGAGGTCAAGTTTGACATGGAAGTTTCTTTCTATGACTTCCCTCAAAATGAAGAATTCTAAAATTAAAATGTCAAACAGGTCCCCAACCAGCACAGGCAAAGTGGCCCCAGGAGTGGTACCTTGGGCAGCAGCATCAGGGTGAGGCTCTGGCTCTTCCTCGGGCGGGCTCTGCAGGAAGTAGAGTTGCTCAGGCAGCATGCCAGCGATCTTCTCCTTCCCCAGCACATGGGTGCTCAGCAGTGGGCTGACGCTTCGCTTCACTTTCTCTCTCCTTTCATGAGCCATAATTTTTTTGGTCCGAGCCTTGATGTTCTCCCAGCACTTCTTCAGCTGTTTGAAATCCCGCAGAGATACACTTGGCTGGGAGTTATACTCGTGGGCAAGCGCTTGCCAGGTACGCTGTTTGAGGGCAATAGTTCGTGCATCACTTTTCTTACATTCCAGCACATATTTATACTTTTCTACTAAAGCAAGCAAGATGCTCTTTTCCAATTCTGAGAAGTATTTGGCAGGTTTTATAATTTCGTTGTTTTGCATTTTCCACTATGTTTCTTCAGGCAATTAGCTATCCTGTGAAAGAAAGTTTGAAGAAAGAATTAACAACTCCAGCAATAAAAATGTCAGCAAATCACTTAAGCTTAATCCTTGCTATGATTCCCTTGTTTGAAAGAGGATCAGTACTTTCTTTCCCATTAATGCTGTATTACAACATTCACAGGAAAACATTCACGAACTTACTAGGACTAGTTTTAGATTTCCCAAGTAGTTTTTCTAGTAGGTCCTTTGACTTGTTATACTGTCAAAACCCAGTATCAAGATCAAAAAATGGAAAGTTGAACATCTCTGTGGGACTTGAATTTCTTTATTTCTGTTTAATGTTGGGGAACTGACTATTCCACCAAATCAGCTTTGGAAGTATGTAGCTTGCTCAAGTTTTTGTCACAGATGAAGAAAGTGAAGTCGTGTAATCAAATGGAATGGATGATGCAAACTCTACCAAGACCTCAGAACCATGAAGAAATTACTCCGAATCTGATCTTACCATCACTGTATCTGTGGTCTTAGGTCAGATCCTAGAGCAAGCACGGGATTCATCTTAAAATCAGGAATGGAGTCTGTGGTCCTTGGGGTCTGAGAGACAATTTTAAAAGCATACAATCCTGTACAATTTCTGTAGGGCAGGCAAGATAGCTCAGCGGACTAAGTGCCTGCTTAGAAAATCACAGGGACTAGGGTTTGATCTCTGCCAGCCCTGCCCCCTGGGCATGGTAAGCCAGCCACCAAGACTGGGCCAGTGGTACATGCCTGTAATCCAGTGCTGGGGAGGCTGAAGGCAGGAGGATCACTATGAGTTCAAGCTGCACAGTGAGACCCTGTTACAAGTACATTAAAAAAATTTTTTTTGTATTTCCTAAAGTAAAAGAGCATGAACACTGGAGAACAAGTCCACTTCCCCTCTTCCAGATGAAGGGAACTAAGGGTCAGGATAGATGAAGTAGATTGTCCAAGACCATAAAGATAGTGACGTGTAGAGTCCAGAACTTTTTTGGTCTCAGTAACATGGTGTTTGTAGCAATTATAGGGCTCTCCCCTTGGAAGGGGACAAATTATCCATCAGTGACTTCCCTAAGTCACCTTGACACCCTCTCTGTGCCAAATTAGCATCCCTCTCACACCAGGTGCTTAGTAAGACTTACTCTGATTCAGCCAAAGTATAAGAAACCTAATGTGTTTCCCACATCTTCTAATCTGTCAAACATGTGAAGGCAAACATGTAGCTAAACAACAATAATTACAGCAATACAGTAGCTATTGTATGTTCCACTTGCTAGAAAGAAGCCACTTGCTCCCATTTCTTCTCCAACCCTGACTTTGCAGAGTAGCAGGCAACTGTCAAGATGATGATAGTGTGCCCCATTTAAAACTGGTCAATCCATATCAAAAGAATAAGGAACCAACTTGAAAGGAGTGTAACTGAAAAAGTGTAACAACTGAATGTCAAGGTTAATAGGTACATGAAGTTTCTTTCAGCTATTTTCTTAATCTTTCTGTATATTTGAAATTTTCCATAATTAAAAAAAACTAGAGAAAAGCCCCATGGCTTTTAATATTTTTAAAAATCATTTATTTACTGATTGATTTGGTGCAGGGTCTCATTATGCAGCTCAGACTCATGATCCTCCTGTCTCAGCCTCCCCAGAGCTAGGATTACAGGCCATGCACCCCCATGCCCAGTTTCGGTGCCCAGCACAGCATGTCCAGGGTTCAGGGGCTGGCACATGCAGTACTGGGGATTGAACCTGGGTCCTTGAGCTTCTGAGGCAGGTGCTTAGATTGCTGAGCTATCTCCCCAGCCCAAGCCCATGTCTTTTAAATGTAATGGTACACTAATTTAAAATTACACTGTTACAAGACACCTATTCTCACACAGTGCCTGGATAGAGGTTACTACTGTTATCTTAAAACAGGTTAGAGGAAAGGAGGCCAGATCAGAGAAACTTGTGAGGTTTCAACAAGTTTGAGCTCAGCCTGGGCAACTTATTGAACTAGTGAGAACCTGTCTCAAAATAAAAAGGGCTGAGGATGTAGCCCAGGAAGGCCCTGGGCTCAATTTCCAGTACAAAAAAAAAGAAAGAGAGAGAGAGAGAGAGAGGAAGAGAAGGTGGGGGAAAAGGGTGCAAGTTTTACAGAACAATAACAGAATCTGATCCGGGTCTCCCAGGATATACCACCTCATCCTAAAAGTTCTGGTTAGGATGAAGTACTGTCCTGATCAGACTTTCCACTCACTTGGTGACCCTCTCCACAGTCATCCTGGGCACATAAGTAATCAAAGCTCGAGAGATTTTACACATGTCAGAAGCTTGGCTGCAGATTTTAAGCAAAGCTACACAAAGGGACATTTACCTCGGGATATGTCCTGGTACCCCTCAGTTTCCAGGCCTTGCTATGATCATGTTGCTCATGTGTCCCTGCAGTCACATACAACCTGAGCCCCTGCACACTCTGGCTCTTCTGTAAATCTCTTATTGGCCAATACATCCTTGTCTAATTTATTTTCTGTATTTTTTTTTTTTTTTTATCAAATCAGTGGGTACATGGAGTGTTCTTAAACCACACAGCTCCTAAAGCAGATTCTGACTTGATTCCTCCACCTCAACTCCTCTTACCCAGGAGATGCCAATATGCCTACTTTACTCCTGCTCCAACTCCTTTCAGGAGTCACTGTTCTAAGCATTAAGAACTCTCATCCAGGGCCAGGGATATTTGCTCAGTGGCACAGCGCCTGCCTGGCAAGCACGAGGTCCTGAGTTTGATTCCCAGTACCAAAAGAAAACTCTGATCCATAAATAAAAACAGAATTATTAGGCTAGGTACGTGGCTCAGGGTAGAGTTCTTTGCCTTGCATGCAGAAGGCCCTGGGTTTGATTCCCAGCAACACACACACACACACACACACACACACACGGGATTATTCCTTATTTTGTTGTATGTAATTGTAACATATATATATATATATATAT
>NDGM011147735.1:0-13434 GCA_002564305.1 Octomys mimax | reverse complement strand
CTAGTTCTCTGTAGTTATGTAAAATAAAGTTTAAAAAGGAGAGGACTAGGGAATTGCCAATAGCTGACAGTTGGAGAAATGAGAGAAAAACAGGAAGAAAAGCAGATTTAAAAGGAATTCAGTGGGCTGGCCATATAGCTTAGCGGATTAAAGTGCCTGCTTAGGCAGGTGCAGGGACAAGGGCTCGAACCCTAGTGTGCTGTGCTGGCCCCGCCCCCGGGGCACCCTGAAACAGCGATGGAGACTGGGCATGGTGGTGCGTGCCTGTAATCCCAGCACTTGGGCGGATGAACACAAGAATATGAGTCGGATCTGTGTAGTGAGACCTCATAGACCCTGTACTAAACACAAAATAAAATGAAATAAAATAAATAAAAGGAATTCAGTGAAACAGCAAGCTAAATGCTATCATTTCAGTGGCCTTGTAGCATCACTGTACATTCTTGCCATGCAAAAGTGCAGTCAATAACTTGAGTTTTTAATGAGTCTATTTCTTAGCCTCATTCTTGGGCTCTCTGGGGCGTGGACCCCGTGGTCCCCAACTGCCACAAGTGTGAATGGAGGAGACCAGGACACTTAGTTATTTGGAGAAGCACAATCAAGAATTTTTAGATGCTAAAGATAAATTTAGATAGAACACAAAGTTATGTTTAGTGTCAGTATTCAGTACATTTAACAAAAGTATCATAAATAGAAAATTCAAAAGTTCTCAGAAGGGAAAGTCTCAATTTCACGGATTTTATATTTACATTGTTTTTCTTTCCTTGTTAATGCCAGAAAATTAGTTACTGTATGAGCACTAGAGGAATCCTTAGAAATAGTTCTTTGGACACATCTCTTTTGGAATAGCGAATGGAGGTGCAGCGTTCTGGTCCCTGTACAAATGCCGACTTTCTTCCAAGAGGAACCTTCATGGTGGTGATTTGAGAGTAGCTCAACCAAAAATACGTGGACCCAGGAAGAGATGGCCACTCCCAAGCAGGTTAATCTTATGAGACCTCATGAGAGGTTCCTGATTTACTGTTCAAATCAGGAACTTTTGATGAAGGAGAGGAGAGTTATTAACCATACCAGAATAATAAGCACAGAGCAGTTCTGTCTCGGGAAAACCGAGACAATTAGCTGGTCCTTCTAACTGAAACCCTTAGGATGGTTGAATGTGTATTTTCATTGTCCCTTCTATGTTGTCATGGAAAAATTAGTAAGGGCAGAGAGTTTCTATTCTTCCATGCGGATGATCAATGGAGAGGGAAATGAGGTCTACATGCATTGTCAGGATGGAGGCCTTGTCCAGGTCCTCTGGGCTCTCCTCAGGTGGCTTGCTCAAGGGCAGCCAGGAGAGAGCTTCCTGGGGGGTGTAGTTCATGCAAAGACCAGGAGGAAGAGGAACAGGTTTTAACCTAGGAGCCCCTCCTGTGCCCCTCTTAGATGTCACTCCAGTGAGGCAACCTGGGACCATCTCGGTCTACAAAATGTGCAAAGACCCACAGCTTGATTGTTCTCAGGAGGGATCAGGAACTGAGCCAGATAATTCCAGTTAGGCCCAGTTTCCTGGCCCCTTGCTTCCTTGATAAGTAGATTTCTCAACTCTGCAGTTGGGTGCAGAGCTGGAATTAAACCTTCCACATGAACCTCATCATATGAAGGCCGTTTATGATTCCAAAGGCTAGAGGTAATGGTGGCTCATAATCAGATACAATTTCATTCAAGTAAGTGTTCTAAAGGTTGCTTGTCTGAACTTAGCAGAAATTTATGGTTAATAATCACTCTCTGAAATAAGACTGTGCATGTGTGGACCAGCCTAATGAAGCCATTATGGATAAGGATGGGGACCGGAACATAGTCAAGGTACAGTAGTCCTTTTTATCCATAGTGCTGTGTAGTCTGCCTTTGTCTGTCTGCAGTCATCTATAAGGTGATGATATTGAATGGAAAGCTCCAGAAACAAACAATTCCTAAGTGCGAAGGCACATGTCATGCTGGGCCACTCGATGCAACCCCAGGCCGTCCCTTTCATACCCGCGCTGCATATGTTGCCTGCCCGCTAGGCACTTCCTAGCTGGCCCAGGGGTCAGCCTGCCACGCTGAGTGACGCCTGCGTTCAGGGATCCCTCGCTTGGTTGATGACGGCCTTGAAGCGTGAGAATAGCGACGCTGACACTTCAGATATGCTAGAGAGAACTGTAAAGTAATCTCTATGAGTGAGAAGGTGAAAGTATGAGACATTTTCAGTAACCTGAAGCTGACTAATACAACATGATTGATCATTTGGGGTAGAATGTCTTTTGGGGTCAGTCACCAAGCATAACATTGAAGTAAATGTTACATATATTCAGATATGTTATATAATCATTCTATGACTACTATTGCTGCTAATTTCTTACTGCATCTGCCTAATCTATAAATTAACCTTCATTACAGGTATATAAAACACAGAAAGGCACAGTGATATAGGTTTTGTTCTGCCGTTTCAG
Organism: Octomys mimax; assembly: GCA_002564305.1. Lineage (NCBI taxonomy): Eukaryota > Metazoa > Chordata > Mammalia > Rodentia > Octodontidae > Octomys > Octomys mimax. The sequence goes on along the minus strand of NDGM011147735.1, from coordinate 10,960 downwards.
GCATCACATGGGTCTTGGAATGTATGTCCCATACAACGGGAGGCCTAGAGTGACGCAGTCAGCAGGGAGCATCTGCTGTGTGCTAAGCAAGGTGGGTGCCTAGCGAGAGGGGGTTACTCTGTAGCAGTTGGGTGCAGAGCTGCAATAGGGCTCAAACCCCTTTCTGTCTGTTACTGATACCCAGTCTATAGGTAACAGGAAGAGCATTGAGACACAGCTCCCGGGGCCTAGATCTTAGCTGTGTCTTTAATGATTGCAGGGCAGGCACGCTGTCTGGACCACAGTTATTCACTTGTTAAAGGAAGTTAATACAGCCCTACCTGAGTTCCAGGATGCTGGTGAAATGTAAAGCGTGACATATATAAAAGCACGTGGAAAATACTTTTTGTAGTCTGAAGAAAAGTGCTAAGTTAATAAAAAGGTTTTAAACAGTTGCATCATGATTTTCAGGAAAAATTCTTGTAGTCTTAAAACATTTTTAAAAATTTTTATTTATTATTTATTTGGTTTTTTTTTTCTTTTTTTGTATTTTAGGGAAGGGTCTACAGGGTGTTCAGGGTCTCACTACTAGATCGGACTTGTAGTGATCTGCGTGTTTACAGCCTCCCAAGAGCTGGGATTGCAGGCGCGCGCCACCAGGCTCAGTCTCAGTTGCTGTCTCAGTGTGCTCCTGGGGCAGGGGTGGCACAGCAGGCCTGGGGATCGAACCCCAGGCCCCTGAGCCTGCTTGCAGGTGCTTTAACCCACTGAGCTGTTTGGCCGGCATGAAACACTTTTTTTAGATGCAAAAGACAAGAAGAAAAGGTGTCTTTGTCCCCTCTCTCCCTTCAGCATTTTCTATCTTCAGAGGAGACTGTGAGATCCTCGTTACTCCTCTCTCTCTCTTCCTGGATTGAGATGTGAGTGGTAGAATGTATTTGGGGACCAACCACCAAGACCACTGTAGTAAGGAAGGGCTGAACCACTGGACACTGCACATCTTCCATTCAGGCTCTGTACAGTAGATTCCTTGTAAGGCTGCTTGTTTGATGAAAACATCTAAGCAACTGCCTTCTTCTATCTCTTATTGAGGTTTTTGTGTAGATTTTTAGGAAGGTCCACGAAGGATGAACTGTAGTGTATTTTTTCCAAATATGGTACTCAACCTCACATTTATTACCATAAATTGGCACATGAATTTCTTTTATATATTTGTTTGGCTGGCTCAGCCCACCCTGAGTGCAGGGCTGGCGCAGCATGTGGTGCTGGGGATCAAACCGCAGTCCCGCGAGCCTGCCTAAGTTTGCCTAAGCAGGCGCTTTAGACCACTGAACTATTTCATTGAGGCACATGAATTTCAAGGCAGGCTTTTCATGAAGCTATTCCTTAATTTTCTAGAAATGTATATGAAATTCTAGTATGCTTCCAAGTGTGAGGGTGAGCAGTAATATCTCTTTCATATTGGCATCTTGGAGGGCCAGGGAGATAGCTCAGTAGAATAAGCACCTGCCTGGCAAGCGCAGGGTTCTGAGTTCAACCCCCAGGACCACAAAAAAAAAAAAAAAAAAAAAAAAAGAAAGAAAGAAAAAAGAAAAAAAAAGGTGGCATCTTGGAAACTCAAGGAATGTGCTCATAGCAAGGCAGGCCTTGAGAATGACAGTGTGCAGTTTCCTGTTTTATTTCACTTATTAGCTTGCTAAAAGTAATATGCCAAAAGTGTCAAACACACAAAAGTGCTCCAGAGCTGGCCTTCTTAGGCTCAAGTCCTTTCTCCTATTATTAGCTCTGTGACCTTAAGCAAGTTACCTAACACCCCCGTGCCTCAATTTCCTCTTTTGAAACTTAAGTATAATAAGAACTTCCACAGCACAAGTCTCTGTTAAGATACAATTAAGTAATATCATGGAACGTGCTTTAGCACAGTGGCTGGTGTCCAGAGGCAGTCAAATAATGCTAATTACCACTATGACGATGACCATCTTACTGTCACCACTGTCACTGCTATTTCTAGGCACCAGTGGGCGCACAGTCTTGCCCAACAAGATCGAGACCAAGTGTGAGGTCCATGTATTTACCTGGTGATGTTGTGGGACAGAGGTTGGAGGGAGGCGGGTGTGACTGTGCTTTGCTTTGCTACCAAACTTAACATTTCTTTGTGGACCTAAGAACTAGAGATTGAGGAGGATCCAGCAAGCATCGGCCTTCTTTTGCTGCGCGGATAGACAGCGTGCTGCCATGATACACTAAGCCCTGTGCCCTTTCTCAGTTTTTCCGCTAGACTGTGCCAGCAATCTCGTTGAAGACACTGCGATGAAAGGCGATTTCTATCTTTTGGGGCTTCCAAGGGGAAAGCTACAGCTGAAGTCTACAGGGGTAATTTTCTGTTTCTTGTGGTGAGTTTTGCAGAAAATAGTGAACCTGAAGTTGCGGGCCGGAAAGAAGTGCCACTTGTACAGTGAGGCTTTTTTTTTTTTAATATTTCTGAGCAATTTACTGGCTTTGTTTTGCCTGGCTGTGGGTTATCCAGATTGGCATTTTATTAGCTAGTGTTAATGAATAACTCTGCAGTTAGGGGGTATTCCTAGTTGTTCCTTGATAAAAGAATCAATTCTCATCTGATAAGAAAGAGATCATTGGCGAGCGGTTATGTACATTGCCGTGCAGTGGGAAATGTTCTTCCTGTGAAGGCTTAGTGGGGTAGGACAGGTCCTTGCTCATCTTGTCTTTATCTATAAACCCAACAGTTGGGCAGCTGTTTATGGCACTTATAATTATAGCTGTGCTAGTGTGAAGAACTGGCTTCAGTGTTCCCTTCTCTGAAGGAAATATTGGAGAACGCAAAGCTCCTATCAGCGACCAAGATACTCTTCAGGACGTTCCTGGTCTGGCCACCCACATAAACGTTGTATACTTTGCTTCTCTAGGTAACTGGAATTTGGTTATAATACCATGTGCAGCTCATCTCAGAGGCAAACTTTGGCCTTTACTTATTTGTTCCCTTTTTACATTTGAATGAATGAACATTTTTGTTGCAGCACAGCCAACACGTTGCCCATAGGACAAAGCACAAAAGCTGTCTAGAAACATGTGTGGGTCACTTAGCCATGAACAATGAGTAATAGTTATCTCAGAGGAACTGAGGGTAATGACTCCAAGGGGCTCAGAGGAAGAATGTGCTCAGTGTTTCCTCCCAGGAACCACGAGGCTGTTTTTTTCCCTCTCTTTTTATGGGACCTTTTACTCTTATCTCCCAATGCCTGCCAGGACCTTACATATCAATGAAAATGTCCTTTTGTGCTGTCCTCAGAAACTTTATGATAAAGACAAGAAGCCAAAACGGGAAGCTTCCTGTCAGCCAGATTTGTCAAGAGATTATTTTTCAAAGCTCCTAACTCAAGTCCTTTATGACTTCTTTTTTTTTTTTTGAGGTACTGGGGGTTGAACTCAGGACCTTTTGCTTGCCAGGCAAGCTCTTATTGTGCTGAGCTCTCTCCCCGGCCCCAGTCCTTTATGGCTTTAACTTTTCTCTCTGTTGGAAATAGCATCTAAAGCGTAAACTTCTGTGAAAATATTTCCTGAAAGTTCATTTTCAGGGCATGATTTTTTCCTTTTAGTTTTGTTTTTAATATAGAGAAGGCAGAGATCATGGATAGATGCTATTCTTCCATTATGCTTTGGAATTAAAAGAAGATGAAACTCAGAGATATTTCTTTCATTGACTGTAGTTATCGTTTGAGCTTCACCTTTAGCTTCAAGGGAGAATTAGTTCCTTGCAGAGCACATAATGGTTTGAAGGTATGAGGAAGTGAAGATCCCTGTGCAATATCCTGGAGCAGCTGCCTGGGTGCTCTCTTGCAGGTGGGCACCTCTGGGTAAAGGAACAGACTTTATCTCCCCGAAAGTCTCATGGAGCCAGAGGGCCTCCAGGGCCACAGAGGTCAGTTCCCTCATTTTCTGCAGAAAACTAACCTCGCTACCAAATCGGATGAACTTTTACTTCTTAGACGTGTTGAGATCTTCTTACCTCTTAACGTGAATGTCGGCTCGACAGGTTAGGCTATGACATCAGCTTGCTTCAAAAATAACCTTCTGAATTCAGGATCCCAGTTCTAGGCAACAAGTGGGATTTGAGAACAAGATTGTTTGATATATTTTACTGTTCCATGAAGCAAAATAAGATAAAAACAATTAGCAGTTAAGATGAATTGAAAATTTGAAGTCTTTTCAACGACACCAACCAAAGTGCTCTCATTCAGAGTTTTTCCTTCCACCTTTGTGGTCTCGAGAGAACTGGATGCTCAACAGGTGCTCACAGAGGCAGGCGCTACGGGATTACCTGACCTGAAATCTTCAAGCTGACGCCTCCTTCCATCTGTCACATTAAATACAGTTCACTTTCTTCACCTCACTCAACAGAGCGACATTTATCCAACCCTCACACAAGGGCGAGGTTGGCAAGATGACAAGATGGCATTACTTAATAGACTTCTACAATCGAATAAGAATGATAAAGTTTAACCTTAGATTTTTTTTTTGTTCTTATTTAGGGCTCAAAATGAGCACTCCCAAATATGCACACAGCAATTGGGGACTTATAATTACAGAAAAGGGTTATTTATATACAATGATTTGTCCTTTGAAATATTGGTGTGAGAATAGTGTTGATGCTTACTTTTTTCATAGAAATGATGACACCCTCTTTAGTGAACGACAAATAAAACATTCTAGCCTTAAAATATGCATTAGGGCAGGTGAGATAGCTCAGCAGACTAAGCGCCTGCTTAGGCAAGTGCAGAGGCCAAGGTTTGATCCCTGGTACCACATGCCACACCACACCCATCCCCAGGTACACTGAGCTGGCCATGGAGGCTAGGCATGGTGGCTGGAGGCTGAAAACAGGAGGATCACTGGGAGTCCCAGCTGCATAGTGAGACCCTGTACCAAATACATTAAAAAAAAAAAAATAGAAAAACCAAACACATACATTAAATCCTGTAGTTTTCTAATTATATAAAGTTGCATTTGGAGTTATAAAGTATCATGCAGTACTCAAAGCTTCCTTTTCCCTAACCTGGCCTTATCTTACTGCAATAATTAATCAAATAAACTAATAAGCATGTTGGGATTGCAGAATGAAGGTCAAACTTCCTCCAGGAAAATTCATTAGATACCTGATTCCTCAAGTTACTGCCTCCCAGTAACTTTTAGCATTTGTGGTAAAAAACATACCCATTATTTATAGACCTCTTTATCTGATGATCACTAATTAGAGAGTTGTTTCTCCCAGAAGTTAATTCATTTCATATAAATGATGACTGACCTTAAGACACATAACACTTATATCCTATACCTTGTATGCAAAGCTTTCTGTCCAACTTGAAGCCCAGAATTTGTTCCTGGGATGTTTCATCTTTTTCTTTTCTTTTCATTTATTATAAATTATGTCATGGAATTTGCTTTAAGAAATCATAACAGTATATGCATCTCTCTTCAAAGTGACCATTGTTTATGTTCCAATAATAAGACATTTTTGGAATTCCCTTGAGAGGACTTATTGCCCACACAAGGCAGTGAATCAGCACTTCACGCTGAGGGTTTCGGGCTCTGGCTGTCTACTCCCTGCCTCTCTGACATGCTCCCGGCTGCATCCAGCCTTGTCCTGTATTCCTGGCCACGTGAGTTGACTGTGAGCCTGTGAGCTAGATGTCTCTTTCTAGACTTCTAGGGACCTACAGGGAAGGAAAAGAGAACTTCCTGGGAACTAAGTCAGTCTTACAAATCAGCCCCAAAACAAAGATATAGGAAAATTATTCTTCTCCTCCACTAACCAAAGGCTTTCCATTTTTCTCAATATCTTAGATTTCTTGAACATCACAAGGATCTTTGCCGCAACCCCACTACTCAGGTTTTGTCCAGCCAAGAAAATAACATGAACTGTTGCATTTATTTGCATCTCTCTCTGTCTTCTCCAGGAAAATATGATAATTCCTAATGCCCAATTAGCAGTACTTAGTTAAGACCAAAGTGAATGCATGCGGACTTTATACATAGTTTTTTTTTGGGGGGGCGGTTGATATTGCATGCTGAGCTTCTGCCGTGGCAATTCTGTAAGTGTTAGCATAGAGAGAAGGAAAATGGCAAAGTGCTGAGTGCTAGTCAAATTTACTGTCTCAGACTCAAAATCCAGATGTTGGAAAACAACTTGAAGAAAAAGAAAAGCAAATCATTGGGAATCAGGAAGGAACTGACAGGCAAAATGAGATGTGGAGAAATTGAAAGTAGTCCACAATGCAGAGCAAAGAAGGAAATAATTAGGCCATTCTAACTGGATCTCAAGGCTGAAGGGGCAGGGAGCTGGGCTCCCCAGCAGGAAGGTGAGCACCCAGGGTTGGGCCTTACAGGAGAAATGGCAGCAGAGCACGTGGCCTTCGTGAACTGCGAAAACAGGGTGGAGTTTGGCTGTAAAACGCCTTCTTCATGGTAGGCAAGAGCCAGAAAGGAAGTCAATTATGGATGGCAACCCACCATGTCATCATAGGGTGCTTGATCAGGTGCCATTTTGGGAAGGAATTATTTAAATCTGGCACTTATTTTTATTTTATGTAGCACATGGTGAGAGGTATAGGTCCATTTCTGTCTTCTGCATGTAGATGACTAATTTTCCCCCTGACACAGAGGACAAATATCTGGAACACGGAAAGAACTCAGAAAGACTTCCACCAAAACAAGACTTGATCAAAAATGGCCAGCTGAAACAAATAGACAGTTCACAGAAATATAAAAGTCCAATAAATGCCACTCACCATTACAGAAGCACAAATTTAAACAGCATTGAGATTCCCACTTACCCCAGAAGGAATGTCTACTATCAAGAGATCAAATAATAACAGATGCTGATAAAGATGCAGTGAAAAAGGAATTCTTCTGTATTTATGATAGAAATGTAAACTAGTACAGTATAATCACTATGAGATTGAATATGAAGATTCTACAAAAAACATAAACTAAAACTAAAGCTTAGTTCCCAAGAAGTTCCATTTGACCCTGCTATTCCCCTCCCAGGTATCTTCCCCAAATGTTAATGCATTGCGTCACAGAGCTGCGTGTGTACCCATGCTTATAGCAGCACAATCAAAATAGCTACACTTTGTAAGCAGCCTGTATGGGCATCAGCAGATGAATGGACAAAGAAAATTTGCATTTACATATGATAGAGAGAGGGAGAGGGAATAGAAACGGGACTGAGAGTGTTATGTACCGGTGCCAATTCCACACAAGGAGTATAAACACTTTGTACTGTAAACATGAGCAATAAAAAAGTAAATAAACCTGGGACTCAGAAAACTGCAGAACCACTGAGCTTCAAGGGTCCCGGTGTCATTCTCATACAGTGACTGGGTGAGAGACAGTCACAGGAGACAGCTGCAAACTAGCAGCAGCCAAGAAAGACACCCTGAGAAGTCGAAACTCAGCCCAGGATGGACACTGGCACCAGGCCCCAACATGAGAGACCAGTTGTGCTCAGAAACATTTGGGTCTGGAAGCCTCTGCCAGCATCAAGTACTCAAGCCCTCCTGCTGCCTGCTTGCAGCGTGGACCTGAGATCTGGTTGCCTTTCGTATCCACTATTGTGGGCAAGGCTATGTCTCAGCATGAACATTGTCAGAGGAAACAGGGGTGTCTGGAATAGAGACACCCCCTTACAAGCCCACAAGCCGTAAAGCTAGGTGGGGAAAGCAAGACTTGCTGTCTTCTAGAGCTGTGGGTCCTATAAGGAAACGACTCATTCAAAGGACAGGTTTTTTTTTTTGTTTCTGGACTCTTTATTTCTTACTCTTTTTCTAATTTTTGTTTTCCACACTACACTTTTCTTCTCCCTTTTTTCTTTTATCTTTTATTTCTCATTGGTTTTTCTTCTATTGCCTTTAAATATCTTTCTACTCCATAATAAGATCCTTTGTTTCACGTTTCTCTACTTATTGCTCATTGTTTAATTTTTCAATTTTTCCTTTTTGATTTTTCCCACTCCCAATCCCCTATGCAATTAAAAGTATAGCCACTAAGCTTTTTAATGTTTAGACAGTTAACTCTATGTTACTACTCTACTATTGGATTCTTTTTTTTTCACTAGTGATGATACAGTTATTGCATTTAGCAATTATTTGCTACTGTGTCAATATTTGGTTTGCCTTAGGGTTGTACTGTAATTGTAGATTTCTCTCCTTTCCTTTTTTTTTTTCTTTTTGTGGAACTGGGGATTGAACTCAGGCCCTTGCGCTTCCCAGGGAAGCGCTTATTCCACTGAGCCATCTCCCCGGCCCCCGTAGATTTCTTTCCTAAGGCTAAGGGTGGTACATTATTGATTCTTACGGTACATGAATACTAGGTTTGTCTTGGACAATGTTACTATTAATGATTTACTTGATATTTTCAGGGTCTAATAATTGACATGAATAGGCTTTTCTGTATGTCAATACCTAGATTACTTTTGTGACATAAACAGTATTGTAATCCATTCCTGGAGAACTGGGTGCTGGGACAATTATACTTCATGATTCTATCTCATATTAAAAAAGGTGATTTGATCTTGGGACAGAGGCAAAGAATTATACTTAGCTACCCCTGAGTGTATCACTAAAAAGCAGACTAAGATGTAGCTACTAGCAACTATGTCTTTCCATTGTAAATGCTTACCTAAGAATAAAACAAAACAAACAAACAAACAAAAAAACCCCAAAGGATACAAGGCAACAAAATGCTTTCTAAAACTCCTAACTCCCCCAAAGCCAATCCATGGGCATTGAAGAGTAGGAGAAAACAAAAGCCACACAGTTGAACTATTTGAAAGGATAACAGAGAATTTTTTTTTTTTTAAAAAGACCAGTAAGGAGCTCTTTAGGCTCATGGAAAATATAATCTATCAGATAATGGAGACAATAAGCAGAAACAATCAGGAGGCTTATGAAGACACTAATAAAAAGGTAGCCAAGCTAAACAGATGGCACGAAACAGGTTGGCAGCTTACAATGAACTAGAGTCCATAAAAAGGTTCCAAACAAAAATGCAGGAAATAAAAATTATATTGAAATATGGGCAACAGAAATGACCAATGTGAAGATGGAATAGTGGAAGGCAAGGCTGCTGTCAGAGACCAGCTGTTCAAAGATACCTTCAAACAAATAGGATGTGAGAAATGTATCCAGCAGTGCTTAAATGAGGTATGTAGTGCTAATATAAGATGAACTGGAACTGGTGTAAAATTAAAAAAGCATGAATGCTGGGCTGGGGAGATAGCTCAGTGGGCTAAATGCCTGCTTGGTAAGTGCAAGGACCTGGTTGATCCCCAGTGCCATATGCTGTGCCGGCCCCAGGCACTGAGCTGGTCACCAACAACACGCATGTCTATAATCCCAGTGCTGGGGAGACTGAGACAGGAGGATCGCTGTAAGTACAAGCTGCATAGTGAGACCCTGTACCACATAAATAAATAAATGATAAAAAAGAATGAATTCCATAAGAATTCATAGCAGAAAACTTTCCAAATATTGGGACAGCACTAAGATCTCTGTTTCACATCATAGTCAAAATACCATGCAATGAATTACTTATAAAGTTAAAACCACTGAATCACAGCAGATTGCACAACAGACCTTAAAGGTCAAGAGATCTTGAACTGGAATGTTTCCAGCCCTAAAAGATAACAACTTCTTTTCTAGACTTACATATTCTGAAAAACTTCTTTTAAAAATTGATGGAGATATAAAGTATTTCTACGACAAAGAGCAGCTCAAGAAATTCACAATCACCAAACCAGCACTGCAAAAAATTTACCAAGTATATCCTAGAAAGAGACTATTAAACTAACAATAGCAAAAAAAAATTAATATGATGAGTAGATCAGGCAGGCAAAGCAGTTAAACAGAAAGTTTGCATGCGCGCGCACGTGTGTGTGTGTGTGTGTGTGTGTGTGTGTGTGTGCAAGAGGGTAGAATGTTGGGTACCAGCAACAGCAAAATAATTCAATGTTAGGAGTAAGTTAATACACAGTAATAACTGTCAGTGTGAATGGTCTTAGGTCCCCATCAGAAGGCACAGCCTTGCAGAATGGATCAAGATACAAAACACAATAACATGCTGGATAAAAATATATTCAATCCAAAAAGAAATTCACAGATTAAAAATTAAAGGAGGGAAAACATTATTCTATGTATTTTTCTATGAGAATCTGAAAAAGAGGTAGAGTAGTTATTCTGATTTTAGACAATGTAAATTTCAAGAAGTCAGAAGAGGCAAAGAAGGTCGTATTGCTTCAGGGAACAATTTACAGAAAGAGATACATATTGTAATGTGCACTGAACATCTGTGTGCTCAACTTCATAAGATAAACACTACTGGAGGTCAAAATATCAGAAAAACACTAAAAAATTATAATGGTGAACCTCAACACTTCACTGTACAAGCAGACATAGCAATTAGACAAAAAGTCAACAAAGAAACAGCAGAGTTGAAGCACACCTTCTAATACAAGGACTCATTAGCTATCGAGAATCTTCGACCCAACAATAGGAGAGCACACATTGTTCTAAGCGGCACATGGGACTTTCTCCAAAACAGTACACATATTTAGCCCATAAAGCATGCTTATGTAAATTCAAAAGAATAAAAAAATCATGTACATATTACCAGATGGTAGTGCAATGAAACTAGAAATTGATGACAAAAGAAACCACAGAAATTATGTGAACACATGGAATCTAAACAATACCTTTTTGAATGATCAATGAGTTATGGAAGAAATTAGACAGTTCCTAGACTATATATTCATTAACAGACAACTACATAAAGAAAGTGTGGTGAAATTCTTTACCATATGTATTGTGGTTTGTTACTGTCTCTGCTTTTTGTTTTTGCTTTTACTCTTTTTTTTTTTTTTGTGGAACCAGGGATTGAACTCAGGCCCTTGTGCTTGCCAGGGAAGTGC